>BGNK01001772.1:71937-129603 GCA_003297005.1 Symbiodinium sp. clade A Y106
GGGCAAGGCACAAAATCTCAAAAATGACCTTGCCCACGAAGATTTGCGCCTTGCCCACGAAGATTTGCAAGATTTGCGCCTTGCCCACGAAGATTTGCGCCTTGCCCACGAACCCCATTTGGGTTTAAAGTTCTATGTGATAGAGAGGTTTAGGGTTTATGGTTTAGGGTTTTAGGGATTAGGGTTTAGGATGTAGGGTTAGCCGAAACTCGGCCGTGACCCGGCCGAGACTTCTGTTTAGGCTTTAGGGTTTAGGGTTTTAGGGTTTAAGGGGGTTTAAGATTTATTTAAGATCTTAAGGGTTGAGGGTTTAGGCTTTAGGGTCTCGGCCGGGTCTCGGCTAACCCTAAATGTGAAACTTGAAGGTATTCCTATGGTTGGCAGTCTGTTTCCTTATGAGTTTTCAGTGCACTGAAGTCACGCTGGACCTCTCGCATGTCTCGGCCCCGTCTTACCGTTTTCGCCTGATCTGACAGGAACGACCGAAGGCATCGAGTACCAAGCAAAACAGGCGTCAATGCGACGCGCAGGCCTGCTCGGGNTGACAGGAACGACCGAAGGCATCGAGTACCAAGCAAAACAGGCGTCAATGCGACGCGCAGGCCTGCTCGGGAGGGGTTTTAGTGCCCGTAGTGTCCCCTTCCGTACTTCTAGTTTCACATTGGTAGCGGAGCCTCGGCTCCTTGATCCTAGATCCTGCCAGGACGGGCCAAGCCGAAGCAGAGCCTGACGGGGATCCTTCAGCGCAAGAACATGGGCCAGCCTTGTACCCGCCTGACGATCAGAGTAGCAGTGGAGGCCCCCGCGAAGAGGGCACAGGTCAATGGAACGATGCGAATCAGTGGAGCGACTCGGGATGGAGTCAATGGGACGGTCGAGGTGATCAGTCATGAGGAGCTGACTGGTAGCACCGCGGCCAGCTGTGGGCCACCGATGGCACGTCTGCTTGGGAAAGGCGCCAGAGCTGGGACGCCACGACAGCGGGCACAGCGGGCAACACAGACCGCTGGAGCTCGGGAAGCGACGACCCCTGGGCCCATGGACATGATCCATGGACGACTCGAGCTCATCATGAAGTTTGGCAAGCACAAGGTGCCGGATGGGCCGATCGACGCGGAGCTCCCTGGGCGGATGGTCGAGCTGGAGATTCTGCGGGCCGTGGACCCGGATCCTGGACCGGAAGCAACGGTCATGAAGACGGCGGAATAGCATGGAACGGTTGGTCCCACTATGACGGTGGAGGATTTCAAGGCAAAGGTGGCGACTATCGGGTCTCGTCCACCGGGGGGCGTGCATCCGAAAAGCTCGCCGTGCCGGTCTTCACTGGAGAGGACTCGGATGACATCGGCAACTCTGCGAGAAGCTATCTCAGGCAGATTGAGGCCTGGCGACGCATGACCTACTTGCCAGCCTCGCAGCAAGGACTCGTCCTGTACCAGAACCTTGCAGGGAAAGCATGGATAGCCGCTGAGGAGTTGTCGGTACCAAGGTTAGCTTCTGATGGGGGTGTGGGCTACTTCGTTGCGTGGATCAATGACAGGTTTCTTGATCTTGAGGTGGCGCGCATCGGCAAGGCCTTCTCGGACTAATTCAGGAGACTCAAGAGGCGACAGGGTCAAACCATTCGCGAGTATAACTCCGAGCACGACAGACTACATGCTCGATTGCGTGAGGTCGGATGCAGTATTCCTCAAGAATGTGCTGCTTGGTTGTATATCGACAGACTACAACTAGATGAAGCACAGGAGTTGAACCTGCTCGCGAGTGTTGGGAATGAGTATAACCTTCATCGCCTACAGCAAGCTGCAGTTTTACACGATCGTGGTCACCGCAAGCCTTGGGAGGGCAATCGCTCTAGGAAGCCGTATACCGCCCACTTTGCAGGAAGTGCTGAGGATGGCGGCTCCGAGGTAGAGGACCACGACGGCGAGGACACCATCGAGCTCGAGGATGGCGTCCCTGAAGATGTTGCTGTAGCCTATGCCACCTACCAGAGTGCAAAGGACCGCTACAAAGACCAAGCCAAGGCGCGAGGGTTCCAAGGAGATCGTTCTGGTAGCGCCGCCAAAGACGGCCCGAAGAAAGGTGACCTTTCACGCGATGACAAGGTGAAGCTGATGAAATCCAGGTCCTACTGTGGGAGCTGCGGCAAGAAGGGGCACTGGCATCGGGACCCTGAGTGCCCGAACTACAGTACCTCAGCGCAGGGGGCTTCGAGTCTTCGAGGGCTGTCAAGGAGGTTGAGATGTGTCATCATGTACCGGCTGAAGTTTATTCTCTTCGTCATGACGGACCCTTGCTCCTCGGGATCACTGACACGGCTTGTGCGAAGGCTGTTGCGGGTATGTGGTTGCATGCAGCAGTATAGCGACGCCCTGAAGGAGATCAACCTGGTGCCGGAGCTTGTGCGCGAGGCCGAAGCGTTCAGGTTTGGAACAGGGAAGGTTCACCATTCTTCTTCCATGCGGTGATCTGCTTTAGCCTGGGAAGCCGAGTCGTGGAGATGAAGACGAGCATCATCAACGGTGATGTGCCGCTGCTTATGTCCAAGCCTGCACTGGCCCAGCTCGGCATGATCTACGACATTGCCGAGAACAAGGCGGACTTCACCCGCGCAGGACTTCGCGGGTTTGACCTCGTCACGACTTCTTCGCGGGTCACCCAGCGACACCAATAGTGCCGGCGAAGCCTTGCCAAGGACCTGAGAGACTTGTCATCGGAGAAGTTGCGTCTCAGAGCAGCCCGCAATACACTGCCTTTGCATTGTCCGTGGTAGAGGGTGCTAAGAGCTTCAGGAGTAAGGCGAGTACCATTGGGCCCCAGGATACCACCACGAAGCCTACTACTTCTACGGAATCTACTACGCCATCATGGGCGAGTCCATCCTCCTCCTCCTCTTCCCCAAGCGCACTCTTGCCACGACTATAAGCACGGTGGCCCCCATTTTGGTGATAAGCCCACCGAGCAGTTACACACATGTTGCGGCAGGGACCACCAGACCGCCGCAAGCGACGTCTTCATCACGGTTGAAGAATTCGAGCGGGCCGCGGCAGAGACCACAGTCAATCTGGAATGTTCCAAAGCCGAGCCTCGTCCTGACAGAGCCTACCGAGATGGAGACTTCCGCCCCAGCACCCTGCTCAGGCTGCTCAACTCCCTCGACTACAAGCCCGTGAAGGGAGCCCGCGACGGAAAACTGGGTGGCAAGACTGGAGACCTCGTGAACTACTTTACCTACGGGATGTTCACTCATGGAGGAGTCGTTGGGATCACTACCAAGACGCGCGAGGACGATCATGTGGTCCGCTACCTCAATGGCTATGGCAAACACCACTGAGGTCCATCACGACTACCACAACTACAAGGGCACGAAGAACTACACGACGAGCGTTGGTCAAGATAGCGGGGGCGGACTGTGGCTGGAGGACCGCGACATCACCGAGGCCTCGATCAAGGACGAAACCAAGTGGAGGAGGACAGCCACTGGGCAGTGGCTACCAGGTCGAGTACACGACACTCACAACAAGTTCTTGGAGTTTGACCCGTTCCTGAAGCATGCCACTGAGCCTTGGGCTGGAAGCAGGTGGTCGTTGACTTACCACACGACCCGCAACCTCGACAAGGCTGGAGACCACATGAGAAAGTTCCTCAAGGGGTGCCAGTTTCCTCTGCCCCGCAGACATCCGACTGCCAATCAGGAGACCAACGCTGGGTGCACACTCTCCCCGACTTCTAGGGGCCGGGATGCCACTCTCGTTCTCTGGAGCATAGCCTTTCGAAGCCGGCCGTCCGTCTGGCTTTGATGGAAGGCTATACGGGCAGCAGCCCTCATGGCAGCTTGCCTCTGGTACTTCGCGTCCTCGCTGATGTCCCATAAAACATGGCTCCCGCCATCGGGGTCCTGGATGTCTTCTGGAACTCGCGGAGCCTTGCCGAAAACCCATTGCGATGGACTATAGCCACATCTTCGGCGGAGATGATCGGCACGGCTAGCTCGACTTCGTCCTCGGTGATGCTGAGCTCGCAGCTGACCTTCTCCCAGATGTGTTTCCACCATGCCTGTTGTCGCTCTACTACTCCAGCCTGCCATTTTGCCAGTGACTTTGAGCGGCCACGCTCCGAACTCCAATTCCGTGCCAATCGCACAAACGACCAAGAGCCGACTGTAGACCCCCTTCTAGATCGATCACGACTGCCTTGGGTGGCCCGAAAGGAAGAAGCCACATCTCGTTGAACTTCGCCTCGATATCCTCAGCCGACTGCCCGTCGACCTTGATGGCTAAAATGATATGTCGTGCCGTAGTCGACGACAGAGAGGAACCCGTGCTTCTCATCATTGGTGTCGTGACAGAAGAAGAGGTCGAGTCCCAGTGTGTCGTTGAAGTCCGCCATCGGGGGAATCGTGCTGGGACGAGCGATCTTGGGTCCGGCGTTTGCGTCGCAGACCTGGCACTTCATAGATCTGGCGGCCTTGAGGACGGCAGGGTCGCATCCTGCCAACCTGAGGTGTCGTAGAAGATCCTCTTTCCTCGGGTGACCGAGGTTCTGATGTAGCCGGCGAAGAGCTGTCGCCACGGTGCCTGGGGTACCTTCGCCAAAGTCGATGCCTCCCGCTCCCATTGGAAACGGTTCTTCTGCACGCAAACCATCATCACCTTGAGACCCATCTTACTCGATCTCGGCACACAACTGGTTTTGTCGCATCCTTTTCCTCGAAGTAGACGACGAACGCCCTCTCATCGTTCTCGCTGTGGTGTTGCCTGGCCTTGCTGAGTTGGTAGTCGCCCTGAGCATTCTTCCAGAAAACATCGCTTGTGCTCCCACTCACCACGACGGTGCGTCCGTCGCCGAGCTGGTACTTCATGAGGTTGAGGAGGGCTTCATTGCGCTGCTCAGGTCTCCCATCCAGGTTGATGCGTAACTCTCGAGGTCTGCCTCCGTTGACAATGTGGAAGGCGCTGTCCTTCCCTTCAGGCGTGCGGTAGCGGTCCCATGTCATTGGTTCGAAAACATCCTTCCCAATGGCGGCCGCTTCGTGAGTGGCCTCCGTGTCGCCGATCTCGAAGACGACAACGGGGTGCACTTCCGTCTCGGCAAAGACGTGCTCGGCCATGTAACCGCCAGCTGCAGTGATGAGCGTGGCCATCATCACCCCGATCTTGGCGGCATTGTTGAAGATGTTCCTCCTGGTGCTGGCGCGGGGTTTTCTGATGCAGATTGACTTCGCCTGAACACATTCGTCCTACGACAGCCAAAGTCGTCGGGGCACTCCTTACTATGAAGAGTACGCAAAGGGAAATGGAGCGTCTCCTCGACCACGACCCGGACGGCGACGAGGCCTACGAGGACGACGAACAGTACCTAGAGCGCCTGCTAGAAGACGCAAGCCTTCCCGGAGAAGATGATCAGACTGGTGTCCCCGTCGGCGACATGGAGCTGGATGACGAGGACGTTTTCCTGGACAACTTCGACGGCGACAATCCCGAACCCGCACCTGTTCCGAAGAGAAGATTAAACAGGAAGACCGCCGCCGCGGAGCTCAACCCGGGCAGATATGAGGCGATGATGCTCAAGACGCAGCTCACCGCCAGAGGCCTCGAAAAGAGAAAGGAAAAGGAGCTCAAGTGGTCCGAGATACCACAGGATGTGGACGACAAGTTCAGAGAAGCAGAGAAGACCCAGTGGGAGGAGCATCTTTCGTTCGACGCCCTGGAACCTTTGTCCCTGCAAGAGAGCGAGAAAGTGCGCCGAGAGGTTCCTCCGGAGCGGATCCTTCGGAGCCGATGGGCGTACAAAGACGAAAATTGGTCAAGAAGGCGAGAAGGAGAAGATGTACCGTGGAAGTGCAAGTCAAGACTTGTCATCGCCGGCCACACCCATCCCGACTTAACCGATGAGACGCTCAGGCTTTCCACGGACGCCCCCACGCTGTCCAGGAGCGGGCTGGCATGCATGCTTCAAAGGACAGCGGACGGCCTACAAGAGGACGACCAGTGGACACTAGCGGCCGGTGACATCCGCTGTGCGTTTCTTACCGGGAGCTACCTGGACAGAGAGCTCTACATGCACCAGCCGAAGACGGGCTTTCCTGGAATGGGTCCGGGCCAACTCGTCCGCATCAAAAAGAATGTCTTTGGCCTTGCGACGAGCCCGCATACATGGTGGAAAGATCTCCAGGCAGGCATTGCAGAAGTCGAAGTCCACCTCCCGGCGAAGGACGGCACCGCGAAGTATAAGTTTGAGCAGTCGGCGATGGACCCGTGCATCTTCATGCTCAAACAATGGGATGGGAATGCTTTTGTCGGCGCCCCAAGGGCCTACCTGGGATGTCATGTGGACGACCTACTGGTGGGAGCGCCGCGAGGGCTTCAAAGGGCGATCCAAGAGGCGTTGGCGAAGAGGTTCGAAGTCCAAGTTTGGGAATCTGACGATTTTGAGTTCCTGGGGTCTAGGATCTCAGTTGGCCCTGACTGCGTGAAGATGACCCAGGAGAAGTATGCGGAGACGAGGCTCTTCACCCTGGACATCCCCAACGGCATGAACGACGAGGACATCGCGCCACCGGAGTTGGCGAGCGACAACCGTAGCCTGATAGGGGCATTGTCATGGATGAGCGCACAGACAAGACCGGACTTGACATGTTCGGTCAGTATGGCGCAGCAACTCCAGAAATCACCGAGCTACGGCGACCTGAAGTTCACCAACACTGTCGCCGCCAAGGCCTACCAGTTCCGCGACAAAGGCCTTGAGTTCAGGAGCATCCCCAAAGGCAGGCTGATGATCCTTGTCTTCCACGATGCCGCGTGGGCCAATGCACCCGAAGATGACCCGGAAGAGGACTATTACATCCTCACCAAGGAAGAGAACCTGCACGGCGTCCAGACAGAGGGCCCGTACGCTTCCGGAAACTCCAGGCGGGCCAAGAAAGGGAACTCCCGGGTGGCGTCGCAGCTCGGCGTGCTCGTCACCTTCGTAGACAGGGGGGCTCTCTCTGGAGAGCCCGGATACTGCAACATAGCAGACTGGAAGTCGCGCGCCGGGCAAAGGGTGTGCCGGAGCACTTTTGGAGCGGAGACTCAAGCATGCGCGGAGGGACTGGAGACAGCACAATACGTGAGGTCAATGTATGAGACCATGCTCAAAGGCGAGCTGGTGACGGTCGACTCCGCTGAGACCCCGATCCTGTGCCTCAGCGATTGCCGTTCCCTATACGATCACCTGAGACGACAAGGGATCCCGAGGGTCCCGAGCGACAAGCGGCTGGCCGTGGACCTAGCCGCTCTTCGACAAGGGCTGAGGTTAGAGAAGTGGTGCAACGATCTCCCGATAGGAAGGATCCCGGGGGCCCTCCAAAGAGGAGATGTCCTCACTAAGCCCCAGAACCCTACCGAATGGTGGGAAATGATCGGGACGAAGTTGCTTGTGCCGCTTGCTATTGCCGAGAGAGGTGTTCTGATCAGCAACAGAGTGATCGAACACAGAACCAGTGTGAAACTTGAAGGTATTCCTATGGTTGGCAGTCTGTTTCCTTATGAGTTTTCAGTGCACTGAAGTCACACTGGACCTCTCGCATGTCTCGGCCCCGTCTTACCGTTTTCGCCTGATCTGACAGGAACGACCGAAGGCATCGAGTACCAAGCAAAACAGGCGTCAATGCGACGCGCAGGCCTGCTCGGGNTGACAGGAACGACCGAAGGCATCGAGTACCAAGCAAAACAGGCGTCAATGCGACGCGCAGGCCTGCTCGGGAGGGGTTTTAGTGCCCGTAGTGTCCCCTTCCGTACTTCTAGTTTCACACTAAACCCTGGACCCTCAACCCTAGACCAGTATCCGTTTTACAGTGACCGTGACTTGGCCTAGACCATGCAATGTGTGAGCCGAGACATCAAAAAAGGCCATTTTGATTATTTATGATCGAATTCACTGTTAACCCTAACCCCGGAACCTAACCCCGGAACCGCAAGTAAACAGTCAGCCCGACCCTGAACCCTATAGCCTGAAATTATGTCCTCTAAGCATCGGCGGAGTGTCACTGGCACTGAACCGGCTCTGATACGAGTGTGTGAGCCGAGACATCAAAAAAGGCCATTTTGATGCAAAAAAAAGGCCAATTGGATACTGGACCCTCACAGCAACCAGTGTGCCCCAGAAGGCAGGATTGGGGCACAGAGAGGCAGCCCCTAAGAGGAGAGAAGTACAGAATGCTCCAGCGGCCAATCTTTAAAGAATTTCTGTTAACTTGAAAGACACCAGGACTGTTCCTTGAGTTTTGGAAGAGGAAGGCAGATCTTTGACGGATATAAGTACAGCGCTAAACTCAATAAGCAACTTCGAAACTATTCGGACCCCTCCTGCATCAGAAAAGGTTTGGGGCACCGTTAACCGTTAAAGCATCCCTCGGGCTGTAGGGCACGCTTTGCCCTTTCGCTTGCGCAGCTTTGCCTGAACTACCCACATGTTTCTCCCTTGTTCTGTTTGCGCGCGGGTTTGGGTTGGTGGTTCGTAGCTCGAGAATCACGGGCTCACCCTCCTTGCCACTGTCACGACCAAGTGACAATGAGTGTGCCGGGAAGATCCGGGAAGCGGCGATTTCTTAGCCTGCCCCGAGAAGACCATCACTTGAAAGCATCCTAAAGTCAATCATGAAAATTTGTCTCTGCAAGGTGAGCTGCAAATCACAGGTTCAGAGCGTCCACGACAGTTTGCAGAGATGTGCAGAGACAACTGAGCGTCCTGATCGTTGTACTCCTTCTCTGCTATGGAATGCTCAACCTTCAACTCCTCCAATTCCTGACATGTGGCGGGATGGTATGTCGCAAGTTCGAAAACATGGAATGGGCTGGCAATCGCCAAGCTGACACCAATGAAACGACAGTCCGCACACCGAGCCGATCTGAAAAGCTCTGTTGCTTTGGACATAACTGCCTTGTAGGTCTTTCCAATACTTTCGTGAGTCTCTGCTTCTTCACTTGCGAGGCTCTCCAACTTCTTCTGGCAGATGGTCGGGGTACAAAGGACGTGATATGTACTAGGGCCAGGGACCCCCACCATTCAGTGACTTACAGACCTGCCTGCGCCTCCAAGAGGTCCTTTTCTGCTTTGTCAAAAGCAGCTTTGGCCTGCATGCCACTCGGGAGAAACTCTGCAGCGAACTTGTCAGAACTATCTTACTAGCTCCTCCACTGCATTCCGTGTCTGGTAGGAATCAAACGCAACTTCAGCTGAGACAGATCTACTCCTGCACAACCCCAGCCGTTTTGATCAGCTCCTGTGTCGCTTTGCTAGGAACTGGCACGGCTTGCGATCAACGAGATCACCACAGCTGCTTGCTCGGAATACGAATGTCCAGTCCTTTTCATACACGACACGTCTTGCAACTCCTGTGAAGCCGTTGCTAACGAAAATCTCCGATGGCGTCCGCCTCAAGTCTGCGTGCTTCCTTTGCGGGAAGTTCAACCTGCAGAGTCCGGGCACAACTTCATGCAAGGCTTTGTGCAAAGCTTCGAATCAACTGCGCCTGCAGGTCACACAAGGCGAGGTGCTTCTTGTGTGTATTCAGCAACGAGCGCATCCTGGTTTCCCGTTTTGAAGCATTGACCTCGCGAGGCTCTTTGTCCCCTAAAGGCCCTAACGACCGCGACGCCCTCTCGTGCTGGGAACCTCAGCTTCCTCGCATCTCTGCTGCTCCTGCTGAGCTTCCCTCAGGAGCCCCTCTTTCCTTGCGAATTTTGGCAATCCGTCGCGGTCACACCCGGCGTTCACCCCGCCTTCCTCTCTGCAAAGATGCATTGAAGCTTGCCTGCCAAGCCTGAGATCACAAACCGTGCCAGCAAGGTGCACAGGTCTTAGCCTCGTGGAAAAGTCCCCTAACGCTCGCACCTGGGCCTCTTCGGCAGACTTCTTCGCTGCTGCCTCAGCCTCCACGGACTTCACAAGTTCCTGTCAGCGGGCAAAGGGTAGAATGCCCATGTGACGTTCCGTTTCCGATCAGCACACGCTCACAAAAATCGGCGAAGCAACACGCTTCGGCTTTTCGGTCAGATCAGCAACACTTTGAGTCCAGCAACACTGACATGGACTGAGCGCGGACTTCACGCTGGGGTGTGACGTAACCATGCGATTCGATTTCGAATTGTCCTAAAGGACCCCCAGAGGAGCCTCCTTGCACGAGGCTGAAACAAAGCATGATACCCACCCTCATGGCATGTCCAAGTTCACAACGATGCTTGCATATAATGACCGGAAATGACACGGAGGTTTTGCTTTGCGTGAGGCTTTGGTATCGATGATACTGTATATCTTGAGTTTGTAGTCGCTCACCTCACCCGAGCTTTGATTGGTTGAGTGGTTGCCCTTGTCGTACGTTCTGATACACTGCCACACACACTGATGATGTACTGCAAGCTGTCCCTCACGCAGGCACTCACGGACCTTCTTTTCTCGCAACACGAGCGGAATCGAGATATCTGTGCGCCGGGATCGCTCTTGCCGTTTGGGTATTGCACAAGTGCTAGTCTGGCTAGTTGCTAAGTGCTCACGAGTCATAGGCTTGAGCCAGTTCTTGAGCCAAAGTTGCGTTGCATGCGGAGCATAGTATACTGGAGACAAGGGCCGCAAGGCTGTGCCTTGTTCCTGGTTAAAGGTTTGAGTCAAGGTCCGCCAAGCGGTGCCTTGCTCTATGTACATGATTGCTCATGACATTGGGTAACACAACTCAGGTCGCGATACCTACGATTGGACAAGGCATCGACGCCCGTTCGCACCCCCCACGAGTTGCGACTCACACAGGAACGTCGCGATCAGAAAGAAAGAAATCCGCAGCAACTTTGGTGTTTCTTTGGTAAGAGCTTGGATCCCAATTAGAAATGTTGTGAGAAAGGCGTGTGACACTTCGCCGCTACCTTGGCTACGATCCCCCGAAATTGCATTGACGAACAGTCACCGAATAGGAAGGTCAAGAGTGAAGGTCACTCGCAGGTAGTCAGTGCCACAAAAGAAAGAATTGCATGGATGTTGCCACGAGGATTGACCAAAGGTCGCATCCATCGAACTCACCAACGATGATGCTCACGGTCCCATCGACGCCAACGTTCACGTTCACGGGCTTGATCATCATCATTCTTGCCCTTGAACTTGCCCTTCCCCTTTCCTTCGTCAATCCAATTGTTGACGTTGCGTCGAGTACGGTTGCGGTCATCACGACTTGATGAAGGTGCCGCTTCCGGATGGGCTGGACGTGTGACGCGATCACGTTCTTCTTGCGTGACGGCCGTGTTCATGATTGACTGTTGCCCTTCANTACGGTTGCGGTCATCACGACTTGATGAAGGTGCCGCTTCCGGATGGGCTGGACGTGTGACGCGATCACGTTCTTCTTGCGTGACGGCCGTGTTCATGATTGACTGTTGCCCTTCACTCGCAAATTCTCCAGGAGTGAAATGGTGGAGAGCGATCCGCTTGGTGTGATGTTGCGGGTTCGTCTCGGCATCAATCTTGCATTTGCTGATCTTGTCGACGAACTTGGCCGGAACCTGAATGTCACGATCAATCAAGAATCCGAGATGGTTGGTAGACGTCTCTTTCATGCTCTGCACAAGGACACACCCCACAGGATCAATGTACAGGTAGGCCGTTGCACGATTCGGGGCTGGACGAATAAGAGAATACATAGTATATCCGGTAACCTTCGGAATGATCTCATTCAAGAGTCCAAGGCAACAGAAATGCATATCCTTCGTGTCCTGCCCACAATCGAGATACGTCTTGGGATTGAAAGCTTGGCGACTGTAACCTAGTTGGTCTGCACCTCGAATAAGTGAAGATAGAATCTGGTTCGCGCGAAACTTCCTGACTAGCCAACGTCTGTCGGGATCGTCCAAGTCCCAAGTCACCACCTGCTTCGGCGTCACTTGCTTGGATCTCTTCGTCGCTAATCTCCCTGCTGACATTGGTTTCGGGGTCAGTCGTACACAAAGGTCCAGGCCAATCATTGCATCATATCGTGAGCCAGTTCTGAATCGTTTCTTGCATCACTTCGTAAGGGTCATCCATTTGACGGTACTGGGCCACATTTTGTAGATGGTTCGACATACGAAATAAGCAGCATAGGAAAAGGCTGCACGATTTGCGTCGACACAATTCCCCACGCGGCTGTCGAGGTAGAAGACTGGCTGCATTGCTGNGGGCCACATTTTGTAGATGGTTCGACATACGAAATAAGCAGCATAGGAAAAGGCTGCACGATTTGCGTCGACACAATTCCCCACGCGGCTGTCGAGGTAGAAGACTGGCTGCATTGCTGTCCGAGCAATTTGTAGCTTTGGGTCCATCACCGGAGTGGTTCCAGGTAGTAGAACAGCTTGACGTTCCTCATTGGAGTTGTCATTGATGTCTTCCGGGTACTCCTCGATATCAGGAATGTCGTCGGCGTGTTCAGGTTCCGCTTCGGAGCCCTGAACATCGACCTCCATCTCAGGTTCTGCAACGGTCATGGCGTCCAGGTGGTCGTCTTCCTCCGNGTACTCCTCGATATCAGGAATGTCGTCGGCGTGTTCAGGTTCCGCTTCGGAGCCCTGAACATCGACCTCCATCTCAGGTTCTGCAACGGTCATGGCGTCCAGGTGGTCGTCTTCCTCCGGTCCAGTTGCTGGTACTGCCGCCGCCGCTGTCTCCATCGACTGTGCGATGTTGACTTGATGGCGCCTAAGGTTGGGATCGTGATTTATCTCGGTGATCTGTTCAAACGTTGACACCATCATGTCAGATCCAGCAGATCCAAGGGTATAAGGTCCTGCAGGAGGTTCCTTAACCCGTATTCCGAGGAATTGAAGACGAACCTTTCCATTCGGCTTTCTCGAGCTGAGAACGTTGCCGTTGATGATCAATTGCAATCGTTCATTGTAGATGTGCATTCTTTGGTCGCGATCTCTGAGATTCGCTGCAGATTGGGTGATGCGCCTGCTGGGAGAAGACCACAAGATGTCCTTCCTGACCAAATCATCAATCAAGACCCACACACCTTCGTCACATTTGATGACATCATGGAGCACAATTCTGTCCCTTCCGTCAAGGGTGGTCGTACCAGATAATCTGCCAATGTGATGACGTAGGTCCATCTGAATACAGTTCAACGCCCAGGACGAATTCTTCCATACTTGTCGGGTCAGATCACCAGTTCGGCACGACTTGATGTCTTGCCACTCCCTGTGAATGAACTGTGCTCCTTCCAGCGGCATCAACTCCAGGAATCCTCCTCTGACGTGATCAGATGTGCAAGAGTACCCTTCGCGGACGTACCGACCAGTTTCCACATCCACGGCGAATTTCGGTTGATCTCCGCGTTGGGGTAACTGTCTGTCGCGAGCATCTGCCAAACTTTCGATCAATCTGCCCACTGTATCCTGACTGGCGAGTCCAGTTTCCATGATGTCAACACCACAAGCAAGAAACTTTCCTCCTCTGCTTGCAACGTCAATCGCAAGGTTGCGAGGGTTGTCGTACCTGATGAGAATCACATCTGCTTAGTCCACTTGGTGATCTTGCGAGCCAAATTGTTGATGCTACGCAATAGATCGAAACGACAAATGCACGCGGCGTAGAGCAACTTCATGAGTATACTCGCAGCCTGGGGCGCAAGACTGCCGCGATTTGATTCGTTGACTTCCTCTTCCTCGGGCGCCTTGGGAATCGGTGGAGGCGGAATTAGTCGACCATCCGAGTCAACAGGCATGGTATGTCCACACCATGTGTATCGATGACTTTTACCGGATTGCGCCGGTGCCCTAGCAGGATGATGTTTGGTTTCTTCCGCTGGACTCGGCGATGGTACCGTCTTGAATTTGGATGAATCGAACCCTGTGACGTCACAGTACTTCTTGACTGTCATCTCAAGGTAGGTCTCCATGTCGTAGGTAACAGTTTGCACCTTCGTTTTGTCATGCAAGGTTGCCTCGCCTTTGGAGATGCGACATCTGAGATACAGGCCCAATGGTGTTTCATCTTCTAGTCGAAGTTCCTGACGCAACATCTTCCACCCTTTTGGCAGGTTGGCTGTTGGCCCCGCCATCTTGAGATCATCCACGTATATCACCAGTAACAACTTGAGATCCGGATGGAAATACAATGATGGCCATTCGTCACCACGAGGCTTGAATCCAACCTTTTGAACGGCTGTATGACAATGCTGCTCCCACATAGTGCCAGCATCGGGATGACCGTAGAGCGCCTTGACTAAGCGACATACTGGACGGCGAAACTTATGACGATTTGCAGAAGGATGCCAGGCCTCATCGGGAAGTTCAACCCAACAGGGTACACCAGACAACTTGGCTTGAATGTATGCCTGAATAGCATCTGCCATCTGCACGTCATGCCCAGGTAGTAATCCGCCCATCGTGAGGCATCAAACGTTGCCGGTGAGTTACCTAAATCCTGGAACAATGCCGCTTCCATGTTTTGGCCCTTGACCTGGTCACCTAGAAGTACGCCACGTCCCTTGAATTTCCTGGCTGGATCATCTTCTTTGAGCTGGTAGTTCTTCTCATAGATAAGTCCATGCACACGAGCCATATGAACTTTCTCACCTTTCTTCTTGGCTTCGGCCACGACGTCGTCATACTCGCGAGTGGTCGTGAAGTCGAATACTTCTTGATCCCACAATCCTTTCCACTCCTTCATGAAAGCTTCCATTGCTTTGGGATTGCTCATCATTTCTTTGCGAGTGACTGGTCGCGTGACCATGGCGTTGAAGCACGACTTGACTGCGGGATTCTTTCTCTGTGTTCCAATATCGCCGATGTAGCGCACGGCATTGATGGGGTCCAGTTCTCGTCGAAAACCATGTGAGCTGGTACTGCTGGGATGACATCCGCTAAGAACGCCCATGCCCATGCGTCGTCCTCATCGACTGGCGCATTGAGCCTCAGGTCAACTGCGCTACATTGCACAATCTTCGGAAATATCATCTGTTCGAGCACCTTGCTGATCACTTTCTTTCCCATCGCGGCTTTCTTCCGTTCCTTCTTAGCAGAACGAGCTTTGTCTCGCTTGTCTTTCTTGTATGCTGCTTTCTTTTCTGCCTCACCCATCTTCTTCCATTCTTCTGGAGTATATTTGTGGATGGGTCTGCGTGAAGGAAGGATCCGTCTTCCGTCACTGCCGACTTTGTATGGTACACCCCGACTGTCAATCTTGCAAGCTTCATCATCGTCATTCAGATAGATCTTCCCGTCGCCCATCATGCCTGATCCCCAATGTTCCATGTCCTCAGGCGCCAGTTTCTTTTCCTTGAGGATCTTGATGATCTCCCCAGGTTCTTCACTGTCACCTTTGGGAATGAGTCTTCCTGATGGACCGACTCCGTCAAGCGATCGTCGATCCCCAGAAATACCTGATGGTGGCGTAGCTGGTGGCGGCAACGGTGGCAACAAATCTGAAGCTCTCTAGAATCTTGTCACCGATTGCATCAATTGAAATATCTGCATCGCCTCGATCGTGTTCATCTGGTCTCTCATCCTCAGACAACTCGATGTCGGCCAAATCAGGATCTTCACATTCTCCGGGATCAGGAGGTGGTTGATCATCGTCCAAACCATCGTCTCCCTGACCTCCACTAGGCGGTCGGCCTGGGGCGTCATCATCATCTCCGAGATCTTTGATCTCTTTCCCGTCAAGGTTGATGTTGTCCTTGAGACCTTCGAGAGTTTCGTTCATCCTTTCGTACTCAGCCTTGAGAGGAAATGTAATCTCCTTCGGTAAATGGATCACCTCAGTTTGATAAGGTTGAGCAAGCTTTCGTGGAACTGCTGCATCCATGGANGCCTTGAGAGGAAATGTAATCTCCTTCGGTAAATGGATCACCTCAGTTTGATAAGGTTGAGCAAGCTTTCGTGGAACTGCTGCATCCATGGACAGGTTCACGTTCGCAAACTCCTTCATGTCCCACACTCGATACTTTCGGGACCAACTTTGACCTGTTGTCACCACGTACCCTGCGAAAACGCCGGGGATCCCTTTCGGGTCGAACTGGTGGCTGTAGGTCTTATCCCTGGTATCTGTAGGCTTGAAGAACACCTTTGCACCAAATGGTATGGCTTTCCCTTTGAAGTCATCACCGGTCATTCGCTTCCATGCGGAATCGCCGTCACCCTCAACATCTTCAATGTTCAAGTTGTGCGTGACGCAGTTCAANAATGGTATGGCTTTCCCTTTGAAGTCATCACCGGTCATTCGCTTCCATGCGGAATCGCCGTCACCCTCAACATCTTCAATGTTCAAGTTGTGCGTGACGCAGTTCAACGCAAAGCTCCAATATTGCGCTGGTAATCCGGCATGTAGCATAGCAGTAGCCACGGTGTTGATGATCTCCTGATTTGTTCTTTCCGCAAGAGAATTGTTGTTGGGCTTCTGCGGAAGTGAGCCAAACGCTGGACTTTTTCACGTTATCAGGCGCAGTGCGAACAAAGTGGACCGGCAAAAGCGTATTCAGGACGGTGATGGGTTCAGTGAAACCAACATGTCGGCCATCTTGTTGTAATTGGAACGACGAGATCTGTGGTCTTCTTCCAAAGAGGTCACGGATGTAGTACGTCAGAATCCTCTTGACCGAGTCGATCGTGGCCGAAGAATGACAGACCAAATGGATGGTGGCCTTTTGACCCCCCGCTATCCGGTCGGGTGGGACAACGATTGCAACGCGGACCACGTGCGAATCAGCCAGCTTGCGCAGGTGTAAGTTTCATTGCTGATAAGCTGCACAGTCATGAGCTTGAACAAACAACGATCGCGGCTGATTCTCTTGCACACTCAGAAGCATAAAGCATGTGCAGATGACCTTCATGTCAATCGTGAACAAGCTCTGCACTGACTTCGCTTTGCTGCCAAGGGGCGATGGGTCACACGAACGTAGGTGACAAGAGTCACTAACGTACAGGGTTTGCAACCCTGCACAACCTAAGCTCTGAGATTAGCCATGAGTGTAAGCGAAAACGGCCCTCATTCGGTCGATGCAGCCACTCTGTTGTATCATGACGGAGGTGCGAAATACGAAGAAGCTGAGGAACATTCACAAGCACACGATTTTTCACTGCGTTGATGACCGAACGAAACCAAGTAAACACTTGCAGGCGACATGATGTGAGGAATCGCTGGAGCATCATAGGTCATCGGGGCGTAAGCCGTCGGGCCCTGTATGAAGTAGGCGTGGACAATAGCTCGAAACTGGATACCCTCATCCTCGCGCCGTTGCACGAATGTCAATAGCTAATCGACCATATCATTGCCATGTCGCTGTAACATTGTCTGGATCGGATCGGCGGGAAATCCTTGTGGATAAGAGTAGAAGAAGAGTAAATGGCGTCGGGTGACCAGAAAGGAAAGCACTCGATCGGTGATCGCTGAAACCTCCCACATGGCTGGCATATGTTGTTCTACAGTCAATCTGAACCAGAACATCAACTCATCATGCAAGTGACACTCCTTTGCACAACAACTCGCACTCTCTGGCAATCAGACTTACGATCAAGCATGTACCTTTTTTCAACACGACTGCACAACAATAAAGTACTTAGCAATAAGGCTGGGTATCAGGGATTGTCAACGGGGGATCCTGCTGATTTCATGAACGGATCTTTGTTTGTTAAACAATTCAGTCACAGCATCTACCACTTCGGACAATCGTTGGTCCATGTCCCTCAATTGAACTTGTACGTCATCAAGTTGTCGTTGTCGGAGAGTTCGTACTGATTGTTCTTCTTCTATGGCCGCACGAAGCTCGTCTTGCAGACGAAGAACTCCAGTTTGAGTGTATGTCACCCAACGTTGTAGTGGTGCAAGAGGATCGTAAGCCGAGTTGAGACTGATCTGCGACATCGCTAATGATGATGTGCAATACTTCCTACCAAAAGCAATTGCGATCCGAAACATAACAGAACATGCAGCTGAGATCAACCATGCACTGACAATTGACAGCACTTCCCCAACTCCCCTACATGGAGGAGGTCGCACTGGCTGAGGCCAGAACCAATCGCACATCACTTGCTTTAAGACAGTCACAGTAAGAACTGGCTCGCACTCTACCTACTCAGCTAATGTTTGCAGCACTCAAGTTTTTTCCCAACGCAGTAAGCATCATAGGTGCCTTTACTCAAGATGACTGGATCGGGATCTGCTTCTTGAACGATTTGATCGTGAAGACATGGTAGATCCAGTAGCTTTGGCTTTAGCCTTTGGGTCATGCGTGACCACTTCGCTGATCCGCCCACGAATTACTGGCCTTGCCTTAATTGGCGGGCGAATGGGTGGCGGTGGCGGGATAGGGAGGCAGTGGCTGGGCCGGACCCGAGCTGGCTGGGGAGTGGAGCAGTGGAGGTGGAGGTGGTACTTCAGGATCCGTAAATTTCTGTGACCGAATCTGCTTGCTGGCTTCAAAGCTTCGATAGTCTGCTTGACCAAGATCAAACAAGATTTCGAAAGCACGCTCCTTGGTGAGTGCTGACTGGGGTCGGAGCTTGAGTGTGCCCATCCTTCTGCGCAGTCGAACAAAAAGTCGATTGAAATTGGCTCGAGGACGTCCTTTGGCCTGCTGAAACTCTGTAATCCTGTAACCAGCAGCGCGTTTAATGAGACAACGATGGACAAAAGGATGATTCAATCTAGGTTGCCAAAAGGCTGATCAGGGCATGCTCTCGAATCCAGGCAGATCGATAGTCCTGAAAAGTAGCCAGGACAGTGATCGTAAACTTGGAATAGTTGCCTTTTGCTGACCAGAACCGAATAGCAGGCTCCACTTGTACAAACTGACCAGCGAGTGTTTGCTTGAGATTTGTTCTCTGGCGACCACTCCCGCCGCTGCACTGCCCACATAGCTCCACAGATTTTGCTGACAGGATAATTGTTTGGATGCTTTTTTCCAGTCAATTGGCAATTTGATGTAAACTGCACACGGTTGGCAAAAGCGTGGAAAAGTATAATGTTGAGGATCGAGATCACAATGCCGGAGTTTGTGAGTGATTTGAGAAACGTCATTTCGAGTAGTGAAGTATTCAATGAAGGTGAGATGCATGATACTCTGAATCGACAAAGCCACTGTCTTGTCCACTGCTGGCAGGTGCCTGAGCACGAAAGTTGCCAAACGTCCTAGCTGCGAACAAAATTCCTGTAAGCAGACAGTTCTGCTAACAGGTACCTCAGCTTTCAGATCATCAACATATCAGGCTGCAAGAATAGCGGCCATTGCAAGCACAGATGGAAGCGACTTAACTCCCATCTTGTTGATAATACTCATCGGCAGTCCAAGTTTGATGGCAAGTTCGCGGCTTTATCTTTGCTAAGCTCGTTGTCGGCATCGTCAATCTGAGAAGTAATCTCCACTGCAAGCTCCTCAAACTCAGCATACTTAACTTATTGGCTCCCAAATTTTTCTTGAACGTTTTTGCCCACGACTGTGCTGCAAGAAAGGATTGTCCCTGCAACTTCTTGATGTGATTCTTGATGGATCTTCCGGGATGTTGTCGAGCTTGGACTGTTGGGGACTTTTGCTGTGAAGGCTCCTGACCAGCAATGGGGAGGGCAAGGGAGCCCGACGCCTTATCTGCCGACTTGGTGGCAGGCTTCTCTGGGGTCAACATCACACCTTGTTGGCGAAGTTGCTGCTTCCTCTTTTCCAGCTCGGTTTCTAGCTTGAGTGGATTCTGAGAAGCAGCTGCTCCTTGCTGATTGGGTGCAAACGAAGCAACAGAGCTAAGCAACATGTCAATCATGGGCTGGAACAGTGTAGAATCAGACAGCTTGGATGGAAGTTCTTGTCCTGGAAAGCATGACGCCATACTGCCGCAGCTGTACCATCGAGGTCATACTGTTTCTTCCTATATAATATAATGGCTGCAAGAATCTGCGAAACGAGGATGCTCTCCGCCACTGATCGAGTCGGTACCACGGAAACAAAACGACCATGACTCAAAAGTCTCAAGGCCCACTCTGCGGGACCATGAAACAACAATTCATGGGCTCGAATGTCCATGACATCCCGGGAGCCGGAGCTGAAGCCTTTCTTTCGGCTCCAATGTGTGGCTTCGACCTCCTTCTTGAATAAGAAGCCATACACTGATGTTGTATCGTAGTGATGACCATCAGACACAAAAGCCGAAGGCCAAATAGGAGCTGAGGCTGACAAAGGAGCTGGAGGGGTCCAAGCCGGCTGAGAGTTGGATGGAGGAGATGTGGTAGCATGATATGGACGACTGCGATAGTCCGATAGTCGCTTGATGCACCTCGATGTGCCCGATACCAAGACTGATTCCAATCACTACGGGAATCAGACCAACTCCAAGATTGCTGAGACCATGCCATGACTATGAGGAAGAGCGAGGAGGCAACCAGATTTGAGCTAAATGCACTGACCACGACAGGTGCATAATGATCTCACAGGCTCTTGCAATCACTTGCAATACACTCATGGAACATGCATTGTAACCTTCACAGACATTGCAGCGCGCGGCGAATAGTACATTGTCTCTCAGCGCTGGAAGCTCAGAGTTGCTGATGAACAGCTTGGCACAAACGAGATTACGGTACAATGATTGCAATTCGTGGTGCACGTGGGTGCAGTAACGAAGTTGAAGAATCAGAAAAAAGCAACTGCAGTTTGAACATGGACGAACAATCACAAATCTGATACACCCAGATTGCAACTCCTGCGGGCTTCGCAACGCTGCATGGAAATGCCCACCTGCCGTCCTTTGAACGGAGAATGTCACGAAAGTAGCCCACAGTTAAAGCGGTGTTCGTGCCTCCTGATTCGGGCTTGGCATGATCAACCTGACGCGTCTTCGCGCGATCAAGAATGCTGTAGGGCCGTGTTTCCGACTTGAATTCAGCAGCTTTCCTGATAGCAACACTTTCGTGCGTCAAATGGCCTCTGGCATAGAAAGTAAGCGATGGAAGCCAAGTGAGATCCTCTTGGTTCCATTTTGAGGGTCGAAAAGCCCGTTGCTTACAGATGGACACGCGCGAAGAAATGTTAGTGTTGTGAGCAACATAGTACAGTTCAGAGTCCTGCAGAAAACGATCAGCACCAATGTCAGCTTGGCTCAGATGAGTGTCAGCAATCAGGCCTACCACTTGCTCAGAAATCTTGACAAGGCGGACGCGCATGTTGGAAGCAATCTGCTGCTGCGATGATTCCTGCAAGTTGTTGCCAGTAACTTGCATCGACAGCCAAAGAATCCGGATTGTCAACAACACTTGTCAAGTAAGCAGCAGTAAGCTGAAAAACTTTCTGATCGACTTATTGTCCTTGAACGTACTCTCGCACTTTCAACTCCGAAATCGATCGCATCCGGCAATCTGAGCGAGTTGCAATCATTCGGAATCTCAACATGATGGAGTTCAGCCGATTAAAGTCGAACTTGCTGGACTTGATTTGGGTGTTTCGCGAATCTGTGTTGTCCAGCACTTGCAGGGGCCTTTCTTCGTCGTACAGTAAATAAGAAGGTTTTCGAACTCCAGCAGAACAAAGATTGTTGGATTCTGCTTCCACGGAACTTCAATGCAACCTTGCATCAAGCTGCAATTCCTGCTTGGCGGAACATCTGAAATGTCATACTGGTAGTTGGCAGGAAGACAAACCCAAAGATCATTCAGAAGAAACCATCCTTCTTTCGGCAAAGTACTGTCTGTTGTTCGACATCGCAAGCTGCATGTTATTCGACATGTTCTGCATGGGAATGTTCTGAGCAGGAACGACAGAAGATGCCGAAAAAAACTGAGACTGCATCATTTGAAGATTGACAGGCGAAGTGGTAGGAGGGGAGCTCATACACATAGCCGCCAAATGTGCTTGCTGCAAGATCTGCATGCCATACCGATCAAAGTCTTGCATGTTGGCAAAGTCAACACGAGTGCTCATCTGTCCAACCGTACATGTAATCGATGCAGAGGGCTGGGTAGGCACTGCAACTTGATCAACAACAGGAGGTGGTGGGGCAGGCGGCGGGGCACCCTTCACCATCGTTTTGGGGCTCATCCAACTTGGTGGGTTGGGGAGAGCACTCTTTGGGCGTGAACCATCAGAACAGGTTCGGGGGGATTGGCCGACATGAGGGAGGAGTGAGGCCGGAAGCAACCAATGTTTCACTCGAGCAAGCTGCACCGATCTCTAACCATGCTTCAAATCCACAGAAGCAAAATGATTGGTGCTGATGAAAATGATCAGCACTTCCCCAACTCTCCTACATGGAGGAGGTCGTGCTGGCTGAGGTCCAAGCATGGTACGATGAATGCAAGTCCGACGCTAGATCTTCTGTTGTTGAAGCAATTGTTATAAAGGAAGACTAGTTACAAATACTAGTTACAGAGCTACAAATTTCCAACCACTCCATAAAGTCAATGGGATTCCGTCTTCACGGGTCTTTGTCACTTGTATAGTCACGTGACAAAGTCATCTTTCATTTCCTGAGAATCAGCAGGGTGGCTTCACGGGAATAGGAGAGAATCAGGACCTAGATCGGGAATGTGGGACACTATTATACTTCAACACGAACGACCAGCAATGCAATCAAGAAAAGAACCGATCAGAGCAGACTCAACGAAACTGTCAACAATAAATCTTCAAGATATTGCCGTCGCCCGAAAGTCAGTGAAGTCAAGAGCTTCCGAAAAGCATGCAAAATCAGTCTCGTGGAGGCACCCCTCCACTCAGCTGGCGCCACCGAGGGAATGCCGTACTGAAACACACTTGCTGTAGACCTCTTGGTCTCATGTGAGTCGAGACGAAACTCTTTCTTTTTTTCATTTTCAACATCTCCGCTAATGGTCCTTCAACTAGTTTTACTGCTCTGCTGCGTCGTCATTTCTTGGTCACGGATCTCAAGGCTCTCATCTAGGTTCTGCAATCATTGCTATGACTGTACACAGCCATTGGGATCCTCACACTCGCAAACACAGCGCAAGACAGACATGTACATGCACTCTCTTTGGCTCAACAGCATGACAATTTGTGGTCACAAGCTGCACTAATGTGCCCATGCCGACCACTGCAGGTAAGTTTACCTGTCTCAATTCACGGAGCTTCGCTGGCAGAGGCTATGAAAAGAGACCCTCTGCCCCCTGCAATGTTTCTTAGCCCTTTGATACAGGGATGACACACACACAACACACACACGTAAATGCACACTTTTGCGTGTACATGTACATATATGTATTTATATGTAAATACATTGACATACTCATAGTATACATAGTATACTGTCTGACTGCTTATGATGTTTTCACGCTGCACCAGGCCCGCAGATGTCGGAGTCGGTGTACCTACCTCTGGCGGGCTATGCTACACCGGCTGCAATTCCTCGGAATGACTGGGATATGCGCAGAACTGCGAAGGGTTTCTGACATGTAACTTCAATACTTGTGAATGCATTGCGAAGAGTTTGTAAACGGCTGCCAATATTCCGCGAATAGTCCACGAAGATATTGCGATGCCCGTTATCCAACCATGAATTCCCAAAACAACGTGTTTCACATGTTTCGCCCTCCAGCGAGCGCCGACATGCACCGACCGATTATCCGAAACCCTGGAAGCGATGGCGGGCAAACTTTGAGGGAAGACTTGTTGCTGTCTCCCGAAACAGAATATCCACAAGAGGTCTGGATCAGATGCTAGAGCTTTTTGATGACTGAAGCAGGCATGCCAAGCATGCCAAGCCAAGCCAAGGTCCAGACGGAAGCAAGCTGAGTTGATTGATTCTTGGCGGCTTCCAACTCGTTCCTCCTGACAGCAAATCTCGCGCTCACGGTCGGGAAGTGTCTGAAGTCGCCAGAAAGGTGAAAAGGAAGGCTCGGATCGCTCCTGCGGAGTAGGTTACCTTCAGACGCCTCCTTTTGTGAAGCCGCGGTGAGATAGGCTGTAGCCAAGGACAAAGACGACTTGTTGGCCTTGCATGCAAGGCATCCTGGTATGTACAAAACATCGTGCAAACCAGCATGATTCTGCACCGCTTTATGTATGAAGGCCTCCTCGCGCATCTTCAGCACCGCACTCACATCTCCCTGTCAACGAAGAAACATTCGAAGGGCGTGCGAGATGCTCCTCTACCACTTGCATGTCCTGGGCAACTCTGAACTTCTCCAGGTGCTCGGAGAGGTCCGCTCCAGATTTGTTCGCCCACGCCTTGTAATCACTCCCTCGTCACTGGAAATCCGACCAAAGCTGAAAGGACCTGCCTGCAGCACCTGTAGATCCATGTCCGCAGCCGCATTGGCCACGGCATGCTCTTTCACGTCAGCGCCAACATCCAGTGCATCATCTTGCAACGTTTCGTGGAGAACCTGGTGGCAGAGTCAGCTGCCCGTTTGTGGAGGAGAAGGAATTCAAGTGGCCCTGCATCACACACTGTAGATGCTGCGGGCTGAACATGCCACTACGTAGTCGGTAGCAAACTCCTCATTACATCAGCACAGGTGACACTTGAACTCCAACTCCAAGAGGCGACCATTCATTCATTCATGTTTCTATCTTCGGGCCAGTGGAAAAAACGTGGAAACCGAAGCAGAGCCATTCAACAAGTCTTGCTGCTGGTTTGCACGAATCGTTCGCTGAGTACCTTTTGGCATTGAGGAGAATCAACCACCGAGAGACAACGAGAGAAGCGGCTAACAAAGCACTGGCAGCAGCAAGAGAAACTGGTGCATTCACTTGATCCTACATGGACGTGTTCGTACAAACACCTGCGTGTGCGTCCAGGCACATTTCGAACTGTCAATGTCCCTCCTTATCCTCGTTTCTGTCTGCCTAATTTGTGCCTGTTTGAACTGACGTGCTAAGCCGTTACCGGCACCTGCGGAGGGACACGGCTTGGTCCGGCTGCAGATGCACTGCAGATGCAAGCTGCTCTGCCTGGGCATCCTGCAAGGCCAGCAGTTTTTGCTCCAGCTCGCCATCGGCCAACTGCAACAACTTCATGCGCTGGACCTGGGCCATGGCAAGACATGCTGTAGCCGCAGAGACCGTGAGAAATGACTCCAGCGGGACTGTCTTACACAGCTGTGAGGTAATCACACTTCTGCAAGCAGTGGTCAGTGGTTGAACACATGCTGCATCAACAATTCAAGCATTGCTTGGAGCACAGGGCTACACAGGGCTACACCCGCGGCTAGCCATCACTGATGTGGATGCTGAGCATTGGACGACCACGTGCTTCGCGAGAGCTAGATGCTCTCGGAAGTGGAGATAGACCTGTCGCGAACCACCCTGAATGGACAACAGCAGTGTTTGTAACATGTCAATCACAAGCATGAAGGATGACACGATTTTCATGGGTGCCCTCCGACGCTGTCACAGCATCTAGAACACGATATTGTAGGTGGCGTCTCGAGTGCGGCATTCGACAAAACAAGCCTTCTGCCACAAAAGAACACACAAGTCAGTTTTCTTTATCTGTCAATCGCTCTCTCCTCCTCTCTCTGTCCTTCTCTCCCTCTCTCTCCCTCTCGTTGTCTGTGTGTGTGGGTTGGGCGAATGTTTTGTTCGAGTTTTTCGTAGATCAATGCAAGGTGTCACATGCTGCTTCCTCTTCCCATCTGCCCGGATGGGGAGGGGATCCCGCGGTGCCACTGTTCGGCGTCTGGCAGCCTGGCATACATTCCAAAATCATCTTCTCATCTTCGATCGGTTTCAGCACCATACATGCTGTCGGTTTCATTTCAACAGGAGTTATGAAACGAACCATCATGTTGATCGGCTTTCAAAGGTGCTTCCAAAACTTTCCGCCATGGCGCCGTGTTGGTCCTGGTTGGGCGGCGGTATGAGGAACTCCGATCGCTGACATGAGCTTCGATCACTCTTTGAATAATCTGCTCAACAGCGATGACCACATATCTCGACCAGCTGCACGATGGAAACTCGCGACATGGCTAAGCATTTCTGACACGAGGGCCCGCGGAGTAAGTTTTGCATCCAGCGCAAGGGCAGGTATTTCTTCGTCGACCACAGCGGACTATTCGGTTCAAACCTGTGATGCTCACTTTTTGCTCAGCTATCATCTGACCTTGTGCTTCCCTGCGCCTGCGGCTGGACGCAAATCCAAGTGCAGATCCTGCCAGTGCTGTTCTGTGCGCGCCATTCCTGGTGTCTGCCATGCACATTCTTCCAAAACCATCGTCTCATCCTCGCTAACATCACTATCACCATCCTATTATTACTACCATCGGTCCTCATCTGCATCTTCATATTTAGCTTGACCTTCGAGTTCGACTTCGTCTTCATGAACATCGACGGTTTTCGTTTTTGCACCGGACTTGTGGAGTGAACTATCATGTTCATCAGTTTGGAAGCATGCGTGTGCGTGAGAATGCACTATACATGTGATGCGGACAAGCTCGCCGGCCTGGAAAACAAGTAAAGAACCTTTCAGGGAGGGGTGCATGCCCGACATATGCTCTCAGAGCATGGTGACATCTAGCCTGAACAGACAAACGTGCCTGCAGCGTTTGTTAGCGGCATCGTCATACTTCAAGCTGTAATAGTTCATGGTCGTTGTTGCTGCTACGGCATCGTGAAGGACGCTCTTCTATGTCAACATCGCCGCATTGCCAGTGACATGTCGGCCGTGAGCGCCGAGCGCCAAGCTCCGAGTGAGTAAGACGTATAGCACGTGCTCGGCTGCACGGAATTCAGAGCATAATGACATGTGGGACGTCTTTCTCTTCGACATGCCTCTAGTAACCATGATGGTAACCACTGATGGTCAACACAAGCCATCAGTATGGTCCTGATCATTTGCATTTGTTCGACGACTATGTGCAGGACCCTGAAGCTTCAGCCTACCAGGGTGCGGGATCGAACCCGTGGTTACGATTCCCGGAGTGTGACATTCTGCCTCGAACTTGGCTGATGTGAAGACTGCTCAATGCCATCCATCACCAGACTGTCAGTTCAGCACGGGAAGAGCAGGTGGCATTTCCTTGCGCCGTTTCAGTTATCATAGTCATGCCAGCCTACCAGTTAAAGAACATGTGCAGTCTTAGGGACATGTCCGCACCTCGCATTGGATCGCCGTTCACTTATTGCGGAGGGAATCGCTTTCGACCGACGTCCTACATGTCCCATTCTTGGAGATCGCAGTTGAAGTTGGCGTTGTCAAAGATTCACCGATTCTGAGAAAGCGAGGGACCTTGGCCTCGGAAAACCAGACTCTTCACACACTTTGCATTCCTGGGTCTTGGGGCTTACTGCGCAATGGGAGGACGGCAAGGATGCAAACAAAGAACGGCACAACCGCGGAGGCTGAAGGGCAGAGCTCAGGGTGCAGAATGTGCCCGCGGCACAGACGGGCCGGACGGGCGTGAGAATGCATTAGAGCCTTTTGCGAGGTCTCGAGTCACAGCATATACGCTCTGCTAATTTGTTACACGATGTCAGGAACGAAATGTAATTTTCTTCAACAATCCATCTTGCAGCTTGGCCTGGAACTCCTGCTCACTCGGCTTGCATTTCCGCTTTGCTGCCTGTAGACTGCCTTCGACATGTCAAGACTGACGTTTGACAACCCGTCCACCGAACCGTCTCACGTTCAGCCAGATTGCTCCCAACGGATGCATCTTTGGCGCTCGCGATTTTTGCTTCGGCCGCTGAGTGGTCAGCAACAGCCTCCAGGAGTCTTGAGGCCGATTCTGTCTTCTGCTGTAGGCACTTTATAACACAGGGAGAGCCACCTTCGCGACCTCAGCATCCACGGTCTCCGCATTCCGTGTTGTCGTCCTGTCCGAGCTGTTCAAAACGATCATAGAAACTTACGGTCAAGACTGTAACTGACTAGGCAGTTGTCCGTCTGTTGCATCACACCGGGGCATGGGTCATGCTCCCTCTCTCTCTTCCCTCCCTCCCTTCCTTCCTCCCTCTTTCCTTCCTTCCGTCGGGGCTAGATCCAAGCGCGCTCTCTTCCTTCCACTGGGGTTGAGTCCGCGAGCGGACCCGGGCCCAGGCCCGCCCATTCCCCCATTTTCGGTGAAATAGGGCTTTGGTGTCAAAGGACGGGTTTGCCGTCCTAGGTGTTTAGCAGGTAGAGTGTCCGTTGATGAACCCCCCCCGACCCTGTACACTATCTGCGTCCCGGCCTCGTCCCCGCGCCCTCTTTGGCCGAATCCTTGGACCCTCAACGGACACATCCCCCCGCTAGTTCCTACGGCCGGCAGCTGTCCCGCTCAAACCAAGCACAACGCAAGTGAGTTCGCGACCGTACGATTACAGCAGATTTCGGGGCAGCTGCAGAAAGGCAAGATCTGTGGCCAAGCAACACTTCAACATAAAACCATGCAAATCACAGGGCGGTGGATCCCCGTTTGTTCAGTTATTTGCTTCCTACAAGAAGTGGGGCAATTGTGCAGCAACACCGTAACACGAAACGTATGCATCACAGGACAGCGTTTCCCCGGTCTGTTGGCGGCTACTTGTCTGTGTGTTCCTATGACAGGGGCTTTTGGAGGAAGCAACAAGGCAACATTCACACATAGAGAATCCTCATTGAATCATGATGTCCCCCAACTGAACTGTCTCTCTCTCTTTCTTTCGCCAGGGCTATGGTGTAGGGGATTGCTCCCCTACACCGCGCACACGTGCGCCCCCGACGGTTGCGGAAGACAAGAAGTTACAGGCGGACAGGGCAAACTGGCGCAAAGGACCGAAGCGCTGCTCCCGGCACGGGTGTTCCGTGTTCAAGGCAGCTTGCCCTGACTTCCGCTATCTGGGAGCGACTTCCGGGGGCATCCCCTTCGGTAAAGAACATCGCCAAACCCAAACACGAGTAAGTCATCGGCCTTAGTTCATGGGGGTGCGCCCCCGTCGCCTCATTGGATGTGTTTTCCTAAAGGTGCCGCCGGGCTTATACAAGGGGAAGCAACAAAATGGAGCAAGTAAGAATCACGTAAATGGCGCAAGACGGATGCAGGTCACAGTACGCCACGGCTTGGCTCCTGTAGGCTACAGGGGAGGGGAAGTCTCCCTTTTGGAATCAATGTGTGTGCCTCTCTTGCTCATTGATGGTTTTGCGGTGCAATCTTTGAGGCGCCCATCTACAGCAGCGGCCGGGTCTTAACAAGGGTAGCAACAAGGACCGAACAGGGAAACAATGCAGGATTTCAGTACACCGCGGCGCTGCTTTTTATAGTGTTAGGGAATGAGGCACTCAACCTTAGGTCACCCAGGAGAGGACTTAGGGAAGAACTAGGGCAGAACAAATCAGCAAAGGCTATGGTTCAAGCAATTTGAAATTCCTGGGTGGCTCACAGGTATGGGCCTGAAGAGTGCGGAAGAGGAGGGGATTTCCCCTTTGTACTCAGCTCAGTTGGCGTCGTTGTGGTCGGCGTCCTCGTCATCGTCTTGAGAGTCGAGGAAGGCCGCATGTAGTCGTCGGCGTCGGTGCGAAGAGCTCCGCGCTAGCTCTCTCTCTCTCTGTCTCTCTTGTCCGTCTCTTCTTCCACAGGGTACTGGGTGGGCCCCCCATACTTTCTGGGGCTTTGGGCAGGATGTGAGAACACCGTCCTTCCTTTCCTACGGGGACAGTTGCAAAGCATTTAAAGCTCCTTCTGCTGAAGTCTTCAAGCGACCCCCAAATCCGTCCTCACGCTGTCTGCATGCTGTTCGACTGCACGAACAGCCTTTTGATGATCTGACGCTGCAGCATCGACCTCGGCCTGAGTGCAAGTTGCCGTGGCTTTGCCTTGGCAAAGGCTCCCGAGGCCTTGATCTTCCCAAGCAGCGTCTTCGCCTCTTGCAGCTCTTGCCCGAGCGTGTCCACGATGGCCCTGACGCATCGTTTTATTGTTGCACCCACACGTTTCCACACTAGAACAACAATTGAAAATCCTCGGAACACGAACATGCTTCTTCCTCTCGTTGCAACTGGCCGGGCGTTGCTTCTAGACGAACCAGCATGCTGTCTTTCTTTAGCAGCGGCCTTATCGAGTCCTTCACCGACTACTGCGGCTGACCCCCAAAGTAGGACCCCTGGAATGTGTTCGTTAACACAGCACTGCTTCAGTCTGCTGCACCCGAGACTGTCAGATGCTTTCAGCCACAACGTGGACAACTGTGCAAACCGAAGGACGTGCCTGGTCTGGTTCAGCAAGCGCTCTGCAGAAAGCATGATGTCCTGCAGGCAATCCCAGAGGTGCAGTAAGTTCCACTCAACACATTGTAGGGATGGCCCGGCGAAGATCAGAGCAGTGAGACGAAGACGGAGCCCGACTCAGCCCGACTCTCTGGTTGTCTTTCTGGTAGCTGCCTATCTCGCCTCTACGCCTGATGATGCTCAGGCGCCGAGTGGAGGTCGGGGATGTCGGGAGCGGTCCGGCATCGGCAGAGCGTCTTCCAGTCACTGCAAGCACAGCGAATTCGCTTCTTGACTTCTCATGATGTTTAGGATGGTCCGTGGCATCTAAGAACTGCTGCGTGTCACTCTGGCCCACTTGATCATGCAGATGGCCCTCTGCCCACTCGCCCTCATGTCCGAAGTGGTCACGGACTGCACGTCTGCCGGTGTTCACAGTTGTTCACAAACTTTCAACGCTTGCCAGCTGCAGTGTCATGGTGAGCCATCCTGCAAGATATTCTCGTCTGCAGCTGTCTGCAGCTATTAAGAAATATTAAGAATAACTGCCTCAGATTTACATTGAAAAAGTCTACAGAGCCTCTGCAAGCTCAAACCGGGTGTGCACTTCACCGATCGGCCATACAAGCATCTTGGTAGACGTGGCTTTGAGCGATCCCACGGACCGAAATGTTTGTGTTTGTGGTGAGGTTTCGTTCGATTCTTGCCAGTCCTCCGCCTCCTGAACAGCGCTGGTTGCGTTGTGGGCTTTCAAGTCGGCATTCGTCCTGTCAGCCTGGGTCCAAACAAAGCGGAGCTCGAGTGAGTCGGGCCTCGTTATTCGTTGTCTGTGCACCTCGGCTTCCGCAACCTTGGCTTCGGCCTGCCGCACCTCGAAGACGCAGGCGATGAAAGCCGAATGCCCCCGCTAAACGCCGCCCCGCCTGCTCTGCGGCATCCTCCGCATTCTTGTCGGCCTCGAGCACACTCAGCTCCACGGCCTTGACTGCGGGGTGCTGTGCCGAATGTCTCAGGCTGAAGGGGCGAATCGAGTCTCTCGGACATCCTGTGTAGAGCACGCTTTAACTGTCCTTATGATAATAATACATTACATGGGTAAGCAACGTCCCTCGCGGGGTCGTTATGCCTGGACAGAAACGGTTCACGTGTAGAACAGCTAGTAACATACAGTAGTCGTAGTCTTTAAAACTAGACGGTTGACACGAAGTCACTAAGACAAAGACATGCTTCTGGATACACGATGCCCTTGCTTTATTATCCTAATACTCTGGGGCCTCATTGTCTAGAAGAAGTGCTCTACAGAGGGCCCATGTAAAGTGTTCCCGGGTGCCCAGCTATTAACTTGGTACTACAGGGTGCCACAGAAGGGATGGCCAGTTGAAAGTCGCTCACTACTTGCAGACTGAAGTTGGTCCCGTTCCCTTCCGTGGCCTGTGCCCGCAGCTGGAGGAACCTTACAAATGCCTGCCTGAAGACTTCAACCCGAACTCAAGCCTAACCCTTGCGCACGCGGACCTCGACCTTCATCCCTGAAGCCTGGTGCCCTCAGTGACAAAGGGTGGGCTACAGAATGCAAAGTTTTGTCGTCTCTGAAGGGCCTAGTGCATACGCCGTCGGCGGTGCGACGTCTCCTGCTCCCTCTCTGCTCTTCGGCCAGGGCGATCCCGCCAACGCTCACGTGCTGTCATGCATTGGAACCTGGAAGCACTACCTCGACGCTCCCGTTTCGAGAACTGTTCGACTCCTCTCCGCAAGTATCCGCAAGCTTGCTCTTACTTGCTTGCTTTGCTTTGCTTTGGGGGCTGCGGTACGCCGGTACGCCGGTACGTGCAGTCCCCCCACATTGCTTGCTTGCGCACAGCCCGCTGCTCTCCGTCTCTCTCCGTCTCTCTCCGCCCGAGGCGCCTTCAAGTCCTCCACAGCTCGCATCACCTGCATAGCTGCGTCCTGTACTGCTGCAACTCTGCATCTCTGGTGCAACATGGTCCATGCATGGTGCAAGGTTGAAGGACAAGTCGGGCCAGCTTCGGGAAGCTCACTCGCCCGAAGAATGACTTCTCGTGGGATCTTCCGTTGCCAGCGCATGTGTAAGCCTTCTTTGGGCGTTGGGGACAAAGCTTCCAGTTCGTGAACACACCTCTGCTTTTCTGCTCCACACTACATCCTCTCTATGATCGCTATCGGCCTCACAGCTTCGTTGCTTAAGCTTCGATTGATCCGAGAAGACCTGACCTGCTTTTGGACTCTTCGCAGAAAGAGTAAGACTCCTTGTCCGAGATGCTGATGACATAGTTTTCCAGAAAACTCTCGAAGGATCCCACCTTGGTACTTGCTACAGCACGGCTGCACAGCTGCACAGCAGCTGCAGGCAGTCCGAGCCCGGCGCCATGTTCACCAGCACGGCCTTGGCCGCGGCTAGGAGCCGCTCGCTCCAGCGTGCAGAGTGCGAGGCCTCTGCCACGGCCAAGGCGATCTCAAGCAGCGGAAACAAACGGCTCCCACTCACGGACTGACGGACCGGACGGACCCCGAGGACCCGCCTGACCGGCGGTCTCTTGCTGACGCAGCCAGGCCGAGACAAGCACTGTGAGATTTTCAGCGAGGGACTGGTTCAACGCTTGGACTTTCTTGTCAGCTTCGTCTCTTCGCAAGACTTCCGTCTTATTCTCCTCCCTTTTCCTGCTGGCTTCTTTCGTCAAATTGTGGTGGGCTGTCTTGCTCAAGTCTTCGCGTCTGATGGCTTCAGCAAGCATCGCCGACGCCTTCTGAGCTGTCTGGCTGGCCTCTGCCAGACGCTGTCTCAACTCCTGCAGCGACGTCACATTTCGCTCCAAGTCCACTCGTGCAGCAGTCAGCTGCGAACCCAAGTCTTTCTCTTGGCCCTGTGCTGTAAAAAGCTTGTCTTGTGCAGTTCTCTGCTTCTTGTCAGCTGCTTCACGATCAGACTTTGCCTTCTCCAGCAGGTTTTGTGCCTCCCTGGAAGCCTTGGCAGCTGTCGCTTGTTTCTCTTTCACTGAGGCAACTTTCTTGGTTGCCGCTTCTAGAGCACTGATCAGCTCAGGAGGAATGTACACCTCGCTGTCATCACGGTCCTCTTTCTTGCTTCTTTGGCGGGCAAGGGCCTGTTCTGCCAAACGCTGAGTCTCGAGCAGCTGCTGCACAAGGGAATGTATTCGCATCTCACTGGCTTGCGCACTTGGCTCGCCGTCACACGCGATGGAACAATCGCAGCTCTGGCCATCTGGGCACCCATGCGGTCCCTGCCAGGTGTTGCAAAGTTCTTCGCGCCAGGACGACTTCGACAAAAGAGGCTTGGCAGACTTGTTTGCCGGTGTGGCATCAACGAGACATCGTGCAGCAGACGATCCATAAGGTCCCACTGTACAATTGGTGATGACTTGGTGAAAGAGCTCTTCAGCCTTCGCAGCCACATGAAGGTCTTCTGCACTGCGGTTTCTCACGGCTGCTGCCTCGTTAACCGATCGCTGTGCAGAACGAACCCGACCTGCAGTTGTCGAAGCGTCAATTACGGCTCGGTTGTGTTGACACGCGCTGGCCGACTGCGAATAGGACATTCCCAGAAGTGCTGCGGCAAACTGCTGACCGGACTGGCTTGCCCAGGCTGTTGCTCGCAATGAGTCTCTCAAAGAAGACGCCTCCTGTAATGGCTGGCTTGTGTTTCTGTGGGTAGCATTGCAAGACTCATTCGCAGAAAGCGAAGTCTCAAAGGCTGCCTTGGCAGTTGTCTTTGCGGCCTCCAGCGTCGCTTCGGCTTCTGCAGCCAACGTCTCCGCTGTTTTCCGCTTGTCTTGGCTGTTCGTTAGAGCTTGTTTGGTTGCTACATGGTGGCTCCGTGCTTTCGTGTAGGCTGACTCGTTGTTCGCAAGCAGCTGTTTGCCCAGCTGCTCTTGCCTTCTGGCCTCGGCGACTGTGGCCTGCGCAGCAGATGTCGCTCCTTGTGCGGATCGGAGCGTTGCATGTGCCTCCTGCAATGCCGCGTTGGAGTTGTTCCAAGTTAGCTCTTGCTGGCGCAGTCGAGCGGCAGACAATAGCCTTGACGCGTTATTGAATGCGACATGCCAAATCCGAAGCTTCGTATTCAGGTCGGTGTGAAGCTCCTGGTATGTTGTATCTTTGCTGATCAGGTCAGCCCTTGCTGCTGCTATATCCTGTGCAAGTGTCCGGGCTTTGTCCTGCAGGCTATTAAAGAAATCAACCTTCTTGTTGTAGTTGTCCTGGGCATCCTTCAGTCGCTTTTCGGGCGGCGTCATGCAGTTGTATGTCACAGACTTTTTGCAGTCGACGCATCCACCTTCCTCTCCCTTTCGGTTGACTTCGCACACAAGGTCCTTGTAGTCTTGCTGGCAACATCTCTCATATGTCCATTCCTCATCCCAGCACCAGCTTGCACCACGCCCTGTCTTGTGCTGGAAGGGGTTGCAGCAGTACTCGCACGTCTCTATTAGCAATTGGGATTTCCGCTTCCAACATGCCGGGTCCTTAAAGGGAACACAGACACGTCGATCCGGCAAGGCCGCAGCTCGACTCTCCTCGTTGTGGTGCATCGCCTTGGTGAAAAGCATTTGCCAAGGGTCGACCTGGCCATTGAAAAATGCAGCTTGAGGAACAGTTCCAGCAGCTTCTCGTCCTATCCATCTTTCAGTATACTTGTGGAAAGCGCCGACATCCAGCGACCAACCTTGCTGGCCCATGCATTGCCGAATTTGGTATGCCTGGCCAAGGTTACGAATCGCGACCATGTGACCGAAAGATGCCTCAAGCCACTTCATGTGATCCGGATCGCCTGCCTCCTGTGCTCGTGCAGATTTCACCAAGAAGTGCTGTGAGCAGATTGCCATCAAGGCCAGGTGCCCTGCTATACAAACTTGTTTGAACCTGTCTCTGGCTCCGGGCATCCAGAGATCTCCCATTGAGCCCTCAATGAGCCCACGCGTAATTCCGTATTGCGGCCAGGCCTTCCAGAAAACGCTTGGATTTACAGGGCAGTTCAGGTCGCTTGGCGGAGATTGTAAATATCTCCCCTGGAAGGTTCTGTTGTCTCTGGCTTTTCGCACAAAGTCTGGACCATCCCAGAGCAGGTGTACATCATTCAGAATACTGTCCCAGAAGTTATCACGGAAGTCGCAGTCGCAGAATGACCAGTCAGGAGGTAGGCAGCCCTGTAAAGTACTCGATGCAACAATCGCGAAAACCAACAGGACTTTGTCAGCTCGTCGAGATCTCGCTCTTGGTGGACCATTTGCTCCAGTGCGAACCATCCCAACCACTAGACTCTCTGCATGCAGCCGTCAGAATGCCACCGGCCCTCCAACACATTGTCCGCGTTTCCAATCATGGCACAGACACCACAGCCAGCTGGTAGTTCAGTCTAGGCGGCTAGACTGTGGGAAAAGTGGCTTCAAAAGGGCTGGATTGGGCGGGGAAGAGAGGCCTCCAAGGACTACGGTATGAATGTCGAGCCATTGCACTCATGCTACAATGACATGCCAGGTTGACAGATTACAACTCCACTGGGTTAGTCGGCCTGCCAGGACAGACTTTGCAAGGGTCCAGAGGTCACAGGTGAACCGCGATTGGCAGCTAAACAGATCGCAGCACACAGCTGCAGTCGAATATTCGAGAATCAGCAGCATGTGAAAGATCCATGCAATCTGAAGGTACTTACGTGGGCAGATCTAGGATTGCTGTGGGGTTTGAGAAACAATCTGAGTTTGAATGCGCTCACTGCTCTGTCCCAGAATCCTCAGCATGCAGCTGCGACGGCTTCCTTTTCCGTTGTACGGATCGAATCTATGCCTGCGTAAAGGGCCGTGGTCAAGCCAGAGACCTTTGGCAGAGGTCCGCAACGCTTTGCGCCACACCTGCGCGAGGCAGTCCCACGGCATGGAGCATCGGAACCCTTGACGGTCTACAGTGACAACCCGAGTGTTGACCTGCACCTTCGCGAAAAGAACTACCAGTAACGTTCTCTGACAGCGTCGTGACGTCGCGCTATGTCGTGCTTGCGGCTAGAGGTCTGGCCTAAAGCACATGCAATGCGAAGTCGCCTCTTTCAGACCCTCCGCAAGTTGCACTCTCGGCTTGTGGGCTGCATGGAAATACCGCCGTTGCCTGGATCGCGGCATCTAACCTTGACGTCGAGCCGTGGAGGAGCAAGCTTCCCTGGACAGCAGTGGGCAGGGCACACACATAACTTCAGACCCAGATTCCAGGCTATGCTTGGGCGCACCATGCAAGAAACAGGGGTCGTTTCCAGGCAGAACTCGACCGGCTGCGATGCCCTCCATGCCTGAGAGGGAATGGAGTGACTGGACTGCGCTCCGAATGTGACCCAAGCGCCAGGCAGCTTGAAAAAGATGCTGTGCGACGCATAGAATACGTACTGTTTTAAAGTACAAGTGGTAGCTTTATGTCGCCCCAGGGCGCGTGAAGCCGCGCCACCGCATGGTCACGCAGGCACACGTGCAGTCACACCAGGGCGTTTGAAGTCACACCACAAGCATAGCTGCACATCGCTTTCCGCATGGCCACGCGCTTCCTAGCACATTCCTGGCGCAGACTTCAATTTAGGATTTCGAGCGCCGCGCGCAGGCTTTCTTTGGAAAATATGTCCGGGAGCCCTGATAAGTCTGCCAGTTTGGCAGCTAATCACCATGTGCACGCGCTTGCAGACATGTAACAAGCGCCCGCTCAAGACACACATCATTGGCATCATAGCGCACGAAGACTTGAGGAAAACCAGCCGTTCCCCATGTAGACGCTCGATTTCAAAGGCACCCGCTCAACACAAAGAGCCCACCCGCTCGCGGTTTCAAGTTTTACATCAGGTTGAACGATACCCGGTCGTAGATTTAAATATTGGGGTGAACGATACCCTCGGGTGTGATATCATGGCCCTCCCAACACAAATCCACCCCACCAACCTCCTTGTTCCCCAACTAGACGCCCGATTTCACAAGAACACGCTTTTCTGCAAGTAGATGCGGCCGCCGAAACGGTTACAAAACACCCATTCCAGACAGCCTCTTCGACAGTTTTGCAAGTAGACGCCGTCGCAGAAGGTGTTACAAAGCACATAGCACTGGCAGGCGATTTGTCCGTTCCGCAAGTGCATACATTCCGGACAGTCTAGTCCACCAACCTTTGAAGTTCGAACGTTAGACATGAAAATCCCCATCTACACGCACGGAGAAACCTAGCGACGAGAACACGAACAGGCGCTAAAACCATCTAAAACCCATCTAAAACAACCACCAGCCAAAACTTCGTGACTACTTACGAATGTTGCCTCATTAAGTCGATAGGGCTAGGATATGCTTATCCCCATGTCGACGCGCAAACGGGATGACTTCACACAGGGCGGGACGACTTAACGCAACCCATTGTATCTAGGGGGGGGGGGCGAGAACGGCGAGAACTTGAGAACGAAAGAGAGAGAGAGAGAGAGAGAGAGAACTGAATGAAGAGAGGCAGAGGGATCAACGAACACTCTCAACACCTTCTGGAGTCGTGTGTTCAAGAACGCCGAGGATTGAAGATTCCATGGTGTCCCGCTGAAGATCTTGTGCAGTTCCAGTCAATCCCGCCACAGTGCTCGGAGACGGGTCCAGAACATGTGCGAGTATCACAGGAAACATGTGATGAATGATTCTGATTAGTGCACTTCAGTTTGGGGCGCGCGTGATCGACTTGCTACTGCATGCTCGACGGCGCCTCGTGGCTACTCACTTCCGCAGCATGAGAAATGCTGTACTGGAGAACGTAGCCCATAAATGAGAAACAGACCGGCATGTCTACAATCCTGCAGGCTCATTACCCGCTACAGTACACCTTCCAGCTGCTTTCGTAGGTTCCCTGTGGCCTGTTACACGGGCCAGGTCAGGGCCCTAACGTGGGCTTGGGCTGAAGGCTGCAAAGGTGCAAACATGTGTGGAAGCAGGTGGAAGATCCACCTGACATGCTTTGAGGGCTGGACCAACAATCTCCACAGGGCTGACGTTCACTGCGCCCTGCAGTCTAAGCATCATCTCTTGGCAGCTTCCTGGCTGGCACAGTGTCGTTAAGAGTCGGCGGCAAATGGGGCAAAAGGCCATGCGAGAATGTTGGTCCTATGAGTACAATGACTGTCGGAGAGAGCCCCCGAACCAGCCGCAAGATGTAGGATGAACACAACCGAGCTCGAAGACAACAAAGCAAGAATGACTCTGCATTAATTATTGTTAGGGTTGTGGTTTTGCTGTGCTCGAACGAAGTAGCTGGCTTGGTGTTGGCAGGGAGAGGTTCAGCTTCCGGCGAAAGCTAGCAACAGGCGTCGAAAAACACTCAACTTCGAAATCACAGGAGGGCTCATCTGAGTAGTGTCAGCTGGGATTTGGTTAGGGAAAACACGGCTGCGAGCACTCTTCACAAGAAAACATCCCTAAAGCTGATGTGCCCTGCTTGGTTTCAAGCTGCTGATGCCTCGGATGAAATGTGGGTCCGGCCGCCCTGCCAGCCGCCAGCCTACTCTGGTTTTTGCTTGTCTCCAGTCCCAATCATAGCTCCGTTTAGTCTTGGCTCGTGCTCAGGTCCAGCGCTGGAGCAGAAGGGCTCCCTCTCTCTTCTCACGCACAGTCTCGCGTTGAGTAGCCTGGACTATATCCTGAGCGCCGAAAGAAGCTTCCACCTCAAAAAGTTGGTCTGCAAAGCCAGCACGAACGTTTCCAGTTTCTTCGCCAGTGCTGGATCTCACTCCGGCTCGCATCTGCTCGCATTCTAGTCGAGCGTCTGAGCTACGGTGTGCAAGACCTAGGTCCTGAGCTCCAGGAGGGGTTCAACTCTTGGCATCAGCCCGGTGCCTGGAGTGGCCCCTCCATCACCGGCAGTAACCCTGTGGACTCTCGGGCTGATGCGGTGTGCCCTTCAATTAGAATCCGCGAGTATCGCCTTTACACCCTTGAGCAAGAGGCCAAGATTGAAACAGAGACAGCACTTACTTCAGCCACAGAAAGCCAAACTCTGTCAACTAGCAAGGGGTCACGTCGCCAAGCCAAAACAGCTCCGGCAAGCAGTTTCAGGATTGCAGGAGTGCTTGTTCGTATTAGACAATGCATGATGCTCGAAGCTCGATCAACCATGGCAGCTGTGCCCACAGACGTGTGCATCTGGACAATGCGCTCAGACGCCAGCTGTGGCCAAGTGGCAGCCACTTGGGCGGTGGTAACCTGCGACTTCTTGCGAGATTCTAAATGTGAAGGAAATTGACAAGAGAGTCTGCCACAGGTTGGTGCACAGAAACTCCATGCCTCCTTTCTGCCATGTAGGCATACAGTGGGTCATGCAATACACACGCATGGCATCCGCGAAAAATCAGCAGCCTGAAGCGGCCCTAGGAGAGACGGCTGCTGCTGCTGCTGCTGCTGCTGAGGCATTTGCGGCGGTGCCTCGGAGCATCAACAGGCAGTACAGTGCAGTCATGGTGAGTGACACACACACATATGTATATAAGTAGAACTATTGTAACTATTGTATAGCTATAGATGTATGTATACATATATATACATATATGTATATATATATGTGTGTGTATATATATGTATATATACATATATATATATGTATGTATATATGTATATATGCAAATATGTATGTATGTATATATATATATATATATATACATCTCTGTCGCTTTCTCTCTTATATAAGACATGCATCTGCGCCACCATGACCGAGATCCCCACAGCGTTTAGACTTGCATCATCCTGAGCATTATTTTGCTCAACTACAGCAGCCGCCGACCCAAGCAGATGCACAGCTTCGGAGGCTTCGAGCTTTGTCTGAAGTGTCTCAGCACCCGATAAGGCAATGTCTCTTCAGTTCGATTGTCTCTGCAAAGTGGTGCTGTACATAGATTCTACCTCGTGGTTTCAATGGAACGGAAATCGGCACAATTCGGCAGAATGCCACTTCGCCTGCTGGTAAAATGCTGAAGGCGGATGCTAAGGGTCCTAGCACTGCTGAGAACCTGACCATGTCCAAGAGGAGCATATCCCCATCGGCTTTCTGTGACGGAGCCGGTGCCGGAGCTGCATCATCTAAATCCAGCAGGTCCACGGCAGCTGAAGTTGAAGGCTGCGAAGGCTCTGATGCCTTCACAGAGAAAGGTCCGCCCAGCGTGCTAAGCGGCAGAAGCACCTTCTCTATGGCCGGCTCGCGAGCACGAGCGGTCTGAGCCTGTGCATTGCGTTGCATTGCATTGCAGTGTCAGGAACTTCTCCAGTTCTCGGACTGGGTACATGGCTGGAGGTGGCTTTGGCGCTGGCGCAGCTGGAGCAGGCGCAGGCGCAGGTGCCGCAGCTCCTCCGAGGCCACTGAAGAGGGCCGCAGCCATCTTCTGCTTCTCGCTCACAACCTTCAGTCTTGCACAAGTATGTAGTGCCTCTGTCATGCCATTGCTCCATCGAAAAAACGAACAGACTCGGTCTATTGCAGGTTCAGCTGGTTTCGGGGCGGTCTTTGGCACAGGTGCCTGCCACATTCTGACCGGATACTGTCATGCATTGGCATGCAAGAACATGTTTGAAGCGCCTGCATGGGTTCTGGTGGCAAGGGCTTTTCGTGGCTCATGACCTGGCAGGGTTTCCGATCGAACAACCGAAGCCTCTCAGCCGTCAGGTCTGTCAGCCTGTGGCGGATCTGGCTTGCCACCAGGCTGATTGTAGCCACTTGGCCCCCACTTCCTGGGTCCAGAAACCTTGGATCCGCAAGCCAGGAGCAAACAAATGACATGCGATAAATACTCTACACAGTCTTGCCTGAACTCCTAAGTGTGGTGCATTAAGCCCCTTCGGAATAGGGGCTTCTGCAGGGCCTACCAAGGTCAAGCGGATTCTGAACGGCTGCATGTGTTCGAAGAACGCTCGTTGGCCTGTATCACGTTCATCTTGGATCGGAGCTGCAGGTTGCGGCTTCGTAGGAGCCTTTGCAAGCATTCACAAGCAGTTGCGGAGGAATCTCCTGCACGAAGCCACTGACACTGAGCTGCCTCGTACGGCATGAAGTTCAGCGAAGGCTTCAGTTCGGCCTCGACCTGTGGACTTCTTGCAACCGCGCACATCACTGCATGCGACAACGCGACAAAAGCACACGTGGCCTTTGGTGCAACGCTGCCCTCCTGCACTCGAGCACGCTCAATTGCCGTCTGGTACGGCTTGGCACCTGGTCAGACAGGTACTCTGCGCCGGTAGCGGAGGCGTCGACACAATTACTCGTACCTTCGTCCAGCTTTCTTCTTACGAAAGAGTCGAGGAAGCTGAGGTCCTCGCACTGAGTGAACAATACAGCAAAAGCCGACACTTCCCTATACCAGCTGCTGCGTGCGTCGGCGCGATTTCAATACATGCGGAATGAAACACGTGTCTGGGAAACCGCATAAACACACTCACGGGCATGTGATATTTACATACGTATACTTATACACATACAGACAAACAAACATACATGCATACATACACATACATACATACATACACACATACATACATTATATATATATACATACATATATACATGCATACGACATATACAAACATACATACCATACCATACCATACCATACCATACCATACACGCATACCATATCATACCAACATACATACATACTTTACATACATGCACTACATACATACATTGACATACATACATACATACATACATACATACAAAATCTCGCTAGCGCACGCTCGAACAGTTGTAGACTACGTGCACGATAGGTCTGAGTGCAAGCCGAGCATATCTCTGTGCACAAATGCACATGCACAAGTGCAGTGGTGGACGTGGACTCAAGGCATCTGCACATCGATGTAAGTACATACAAAATGCATATGCGACTATCTAATAACTGATACATGAACACCTGCATGTCTGCCTGAATCTGCAGCACTCCTGCCCAGACCTTCACAGTTGACCCCCGCCGGCCAGGCTCTGCTTGCTGACTCTGACACCAAGGCTTCAGGGACTCAACATGCTTTCTCAACCAGTCCAACCCAGCTGTGTACATCTCTCAACTGCCCTTCTTACAAGCATGTGATTTGCGCATCAACGGCTAACTCTCCACAGAGGTAGCTGCGGAACCAGGACAGGGTTTACAAGTGAATTATGCGCAAAGTTGTGGATTCCGGAGGGTTCTACACACGACATCACATTCCCACAAAACCAGAAGCCCCCCGCGTAGCTCAAGAGGGCACGAAGCGAGGCGAATGGGCAGTGCATGGCAGTGCATCACCATCATCTCACCCGATACTCTCCGGTGCAGCTCAGGAAGTATCGACATTGCACGCTGATCAACATAAAGCTAACTAAGCATGTAGAGCGTCGACGGTCATCTGTGATTATCAGTGCTGACGGTACTGCAGGCAGCAATCTGATGGTGTCCCGGAGACACAAAGAGGCACGTCTGAATCAAGCGTCATTGATTCAGAGACTCACACACGGCACAAGTACTTTGCAAAGTGATATGACAGTTTCCGCCTTCAAAACGCAGCATGGAGCATTTCTCGCAGGCAGCCTCGCCTTGTTGACGATGATATCTTCACAGGAGGCATCATACGGCAACACCTTGCAATGAAAGACCAAAGGCTGCAGACACCTGGTCGGGCCCTTCCAGGCGACATGCTACGTATCCTTTGTCCAGGGCCCGCCTTGCGCATTACAGCTGGCGACTGGCGCAGCTGCTCGAACCTGAGTCCGAGAGCGCAAGTCTCCCTAAGTCCTAAGGTAAACTTATAGCATGCACAGGTCCGCAGTTCAGAAAATCGGCTGCCCTGACTGCGATGCATGTGTCACCCCCAGGCCAAGTACTCGTAACAGCGTTGCTGCAGGTCCGTCATTCGCGAGGAGCGGTAACTGCACAATCGCGAGCAAAGACGAGCCAAGCGAATGACATGACAACTCCGACACGGTCCTTCGTATGATGTCTTCAGCTGTTGTGCTTTTGACACCATGTTGGCCAATCAGCTTCATGAGAGCTGTCACCTCACGACACAGAGAGACCAAACTAGGTAGACATGCAAGCTTACAGCAATGCTCGAGGCATTTACAAGAAATCCTCTGGTCGCTGGATCTTCAAACCTGCTGTAGTCGCGATGCACCAATCAACGTACTCCATGCCTCTTTGTATGCGCAATCATCGCAATCGCTTCACAAGAAGCTTCAAACACATGGAGGGTTCGCGGTCGCTCGATACATTCGGAAAGAAGATCTGCGATGTCTTCAATGCTGTAGCCATCCACACTTGCAAGTCTGGCATATTCACCAAGGACCCAAGCAATCACCTGCGAGGCTCGCAAATGATGATCCTTCTGGTTAGACAATAAGAGACTTGCTCTCTGCCTGCACCAGAATGTCCGACAGAGTGGACTTTTCCAGGAGCTGCAATGATTGAGTGCTCCGAAAAACGACATTTTGTAGGACTGGCAGGGAAGCACAAGCAGCCATAAGCAAGCAAACCCCCAACCTTCAAGTATGTGTTCACGGCGAACACGCGAAAGGCTTGGTCGGCCGATTCGTCCTCCCCAGCTCCTTCTGCCACCAATCGCCTCAGAGCTACGAAACGAAGCCGGAGAGTTGCACCGAAGTATCCCGATATCCCGAGGCCAAATTATGCTAACCTCCAACCAAGACTGAGCGTAGAGTCGATGCCGACGCGAGCATCGCAGCATCGACGGTTGGTGAAGTGCTGTTTTGTCTGATGCAGTTTTCTGTCAGGAGGTTCAGGCCTGTCGGGCCGCGGATTGCGAGATGTTGGGACTTGCTCCCGGCTGAAAACAGCCCATGTAAAGTTTACACTCTGTTCCACTCCTCACAGCTTCCGGATCTCGCAGGCTCTGACGCGTGACTTACTAGTAGCGTGCAGAGCTCAGAGATGCTCAGAGCGAGGCATCAAGTTGTAAGCAGTCTCTGCGGGCACGAGTTCGCCACTCAACTCGAAGACAGTGTTCATGGTGTTCACGTACCTGCATCGACAGAAATCGTCCAGAGCAATGTACGAAACTCCAGGTTCATGTCAGCTTCATCAGCATGACCAGAGCAAACTTCGAAGTCCCAAACATCATCTCTCCGATCTCTTGCTGCTTACGGTGTCTTTTTGTGTCTTCATTGCGCTCTGCACAGCTGAAGCATAGATTTTCAAAACTCGAAAGCACGAAGACTTGGCCCGACAGGCGGAACCCCGACCTAGTGGCAGCAAGCGGAAAGAGCCGTATTCACCAACTTCCACCGAAATGCAGCACGTTCTTCAAGCCATGAGCAGGAGGATGCAATGATACGCGGTCGCACCACTCATTGTCCGGAGCAAAGCGCTCTGCCAAAGAGGTGATCTTCTGCACCAGGTCGCGCCGGAGATGCGCGTCCTGGGTTGTGATTGTTGGAAATCCGAAGATCCTGTTCCAGACGATCTGAGGAAATGGCAACGCTGGTGCGGAGATGAAAATTCAGCTTGTCGACCTCTACCGAAAGAAAACAACTTGTGCCACACCACACGGTGCCCGGTGCTCTGAGTGCGGACGACTACCACCACATTCTGCGGGTTGGTCATTCTGAAAAGCCTGGCCCGGATGGAGCAAGGTAGGAGGCAAAAGGAGGCTCTCAGACACGCGTGGTGCTGCGAGGCTCGGACAGATCCAAAGTTTTCCTCTTTAACGTCTCGTCTGGATCCTGGACGCATCTGCGCGCACAACGCTTGCAGAAGGCTACGTTATACTCCAACCGGTCGCTGGCATCTTGCTGGCATATCCGATGTCCTCTAAGCAATCCACGACAACCATCTGATGCTCTGCAGCATAGGTCCTGGCTGACAGCATTATCACCGTGCACCAGGGACTGCACAAGACGAGCCGTCGAGACGGATTGACTTGCACGATTTGAGCAAGGCCAGTAACACCAAGATATCTCAAGTTGTGGTTCTCCGAGGAGATGAACCTTCGATAAAGCAAGCTGGACCGCTGCAAATAGGATGGCACGACAGCAAAAAGAGCTGGCATGCCAAGTCCGGGAAGCCTCGAAATGTTTGAAGCCGCGAGCTCCAAGAGACCATGGTCCGGGAAAATTTTGGTGATGCACCTTGGCATCAACGCATGTCTCTGATAACGGACGGTGACGACACTTGCCAAAATGCAAATGCTTATGTACGAGAAGGAAGCACGTTCGCGGCGCAGAGGTCAACACGGACTGCGGCTTCAAGACCCTTCAACTGCTACAGCAATGTCGTAAATGAGTGCTTGTCCGATGCGGCTTCGCGATGCATCATCGCGTGCTTTGGGCTTTCGAGCCTTCTTGTTTTGTCGAAGCATGCCGAGGTCGGTTGGAAGTTTAGCAGCAACCACCTTGTTCTCGGCCCCACAAGGAGGGCACAGGCATTGCAGAACAAACAGAGCAGATCTCAAGATGTGACCAACTACGGAAACACGTGCGGAAACACGCGGAACAGCGGTTTATCCGGCTTGCTGACCTCCCTTCGTCCGTCACCTCGAGCCACAGTCGAAGGTACGAAATCGTAGCCAAAATTGTCACTTGCCGATGCCGAGTAACTTCACGCATTCGTAGATGATGGCGTAGCCGACATTGACCCCACTGTCCGCACGACGCATACACTCCTGCAGTGTAAGGGCGCAGTGAGCACGGGACGAGGGTTCAGGCGACTCGCCTGGCCTGGAGGATCTCATACATGTGCTCGGAGGATGCTTTGTCGGCTGTCCCCAAGATGCTTAAGATGGAGAGGAGCTTCACCTACCAGATGAGCGTTACGTAGCATGTATTACTGTAGCCAATTAACGCAATCAGAAGCCTGTAGCCATGGTGCTGGCATCCGGTGGTAGTCAAAGTCTCTTGGCAAGCGATGTTCCGTTATTTGCCTCGGCAGGTGGTGCGCGAGCTCGTGAACACACATCAAGCCGGTACAACTTGGAGCCGCGCTTCAGGATGCTTACAAAGGAAGGCACCAAGTCCTTGCATGAAGCCGGATGCGCTTTCGCAACCTGCAGGTTGCTCGACCAATGGCTGGCATGCATGTACAGTTCTTGCCAATGGGTCTAGCCAGTCTTGCACGACATCCATCGATTTCACGTTCCAGCCACCGGATGAGCAGCATTGTCCTCCAACCCCCTTCTACCCCTGCGACAGGCAAGAGGAAAAGGACATGAGCCAGAAAATTCACCCGAGTGTTACATGAGCACTTCCTCAGTAGTTTTTGGCCAAGCTCGGGAGACAAATCTCAGATTGAGCAGAAGGTTTTTCGGAGCCCCGACCGCGGAGTTTGAGGAGTCCTTGCCCGATGCTCTGGCAGACTTGGTCAAGCCAGAGTCTAGAGTCTAGTCACTGCAGCAGAAGTGCCTCATGTCCAGGCAGAAGGCGATGAGCTTCGATGCCGCTTGGCTTTGCTGTAGGAGACAACACAATGCAGCAACAATGCAGCAACAGCAACAACAAGGTACAAAAAAAACGTGGGGCCTTTGTCTCTACCTGCTGCTAGACACTAGAGCCCTGTCTGTTGTTTTCACGCCCCCTTTACATCAACCACCCACATTGAACCCCATTTCCATCACCAGGGCAGCTGCTGTGCGTACCATGGTTCGCAACCCACAAAAACTCAACGGGCACCCTATGGGGTCTCCGGCAGCATCCCATTGCTTGTAGCGTAACTAGCCAGTTATTACCATAACAGCCTGCTGCTGTTGTCAGTGTCAACAACACTGTTGATCCTGAGGCGACTCGCAATCGCAGAGAGCCCCTGTTAATGGCACCCAGGCCCGGAGCACACCTCCTATCCATGGGCTGGGGCATATGTGAAAGTACAGTTACAGCGAAAGCCCGAGTGTCACTTCCTATTTCGCATCTTGCGACGGCCCCTGCACACGCGGCTCTAAGCCCAGGTCAGATAACACTTATTGTGGAGGACACAATTCTGCACTGATGCACAGCAGGCTTGGCCTCACATAGGACATGGAGGGATGCTCCCATGACGGATGGATCTGGATCGCATAAGACTTTGCGAATCTGGTCCTTTGCAAAGGCATTACTGTGAGACGGCGCTGGCATATGAAGGCAATGCTGCGCCGCGTCCTTCTGATCTAGGACAGCTTCAGGTACGATCTTGAAGAACTTGTGCACTGCTACAACGGCTTTCTTCCGCACAGCCTGCCAGGCTTGAAACAAGTCCAACAGGTCAGAGAAAGCTTCAAGTCGGCCTCCTGAGGGTGAGAAAGCAGCTTGAAAACGAGAGGTGAGATTGCCGGGATCATCTCCAAATTGACCTGGAGGGTTGTACTGGTGTTAGTCTTCTTCTAGCCGAGTTAGACACGAGCAATTCTGGCTGCCATCCAGGAGCTAGCCGACAGACCGAAGTCAGGGCAGAGCATACCTGCACAAGGACTCTGGAATCCACTGCTAAAGTGCAACCTTCAAACGAATCTCAAGCGCGAACTTTCAGACAGCACACATGTCAGCTTCACACAAGTGGAGCCAACCTCAATGTGGTTGGCACTTCCCAGGTCCCGCTGCATTGTGTTGATCAGCAGTAACATAAGCTCGTGATCTCTGTGCAGGAAAAGGTTGCATGTCAAATATCCGATCCTGGCACAACAATGAGACAAAGACAGAGGCACAGAAAGAGAGCCAGTCTTGCGAAAAGGACTTGTAGCACGCTCCAAACCATGGAACCCAAGGATGCCACATCTGTCCTTTTCGCAAACAGATTCTTCTCGTGGGTCAGCTTCACGGCATGGATGTATGCGAACGATGCATCATGACCGAGCATTTCTGCATAAACAGCTCGGATCATGTACTCCTGGAGCCGGCGAGCCACAGACAAAAAACCTATGCAGGGTACAGGACATACCATGATACACAGGATGCACAGCTCAGCCACGACTGGGCATGTTTGCAAAATCCATACAGGAGCTGCATCGACCTGTTTGCCTCCCTAGCAATGTAAAGAGATCGCAGGCTGCTACATCACTGGAGAGTCTTCCTGTGCTGTAGGAACGAAGCGTGCAAAGTCCTTCATCTTCTTTGCCGATATGTTCGGGGCACTGAGATGCTGCTTCAGAATAGCAATCTCGCCCACGATGATCTTGTCTTCTTCCTGCTTTGATCTAGACTCGCCGATGCTCTTCACCAGCTCGAAAAACTCCTGATGCACAGGCTGGATATCCACTACGCCAGCATTGATCTCTGAGGCCACCAGCTGCCAGGCCTTGCTCAAGTGGCCTCCGCTCATGGCTGCAACCTTTCCGTGGACGATGCTTGTTACAGTTTTGTAGTGGTTTGGTGAGGACGTGAAGCAAGGACACTAAGTCGCAGAAGCCAAGTTTTCTCTTCAAGCGATCGGCTCTAGCAGATCTCACAGAATGGAGCTCACTTTTGTTGCAATGGTGCGTCAATGGCACCCGTGGCCCACTGCGTGGAATCAGTCGCACACTCAATTGCATGCTCCGAACCCTATCACTATCTTGGTGGCCTCGTGCCTTTTCATGACATCGCTGTTCGGTCTGCAGCGTGCAAACAAAAACTCATCCACGAAGATTCAGTGAACGTCGACAGTACGGGCACTCTACACTACACTGCCCGGAGGTCACATTTGATTTTCTCGGCGTCGCACGGACGCCTTTGTTTTGTCGTCAGCCTGCCTCCTTCACTCGCTTTGCAAACCCCGTGGAGGGGACAACTGGCTTAATACACCCCGCTGCACGCGACTGTAGGCGGTGCCCTGACCCGCCGACACCCTGCCACTCTGCCCGAAGAGTCATGAGCCAAGAGCTTGGGCTTGAACCTGCATTCATGACACGACGCCCTGACCGCGCCTCTCTGATGGAAGGCCGGGTCAAAGGAGCATCGCACAGCGTCTCATGGACTTAGAACAGATTGTTACTTAGAACAGATTGTTTAGTTTTGCTGATGTGGCTTGGCGGGACACGAGCCCGGCAACTGCTGATCTGGGACTTGACTACACGTGGCAATAGTTGCATTGGGGAGTGGCGCGGGGTGACCTGCGATCCACAGTGTCTGTCAGAACTGAGGGTTTGGCGGAAGCTAAGCTTGAGCCCAGCTGACCCAGCAGCAAACGACTGCCCCACATGACAGCAAAAAGCACTCACGATCTGAACATACCGTCCCCAAAAAAGACGACCGCCGAGCATGCCAGCGAGGCTTTTGTACAGGAGCACCCGATTGCACTCCCGACCTGCACACACAGTGAAACTCGACGTTGGAAAATCGATGCAGCTGCGGTAATGGCGAGCTACACCGTTCTCGGTCAGTCCGCTTCTTTCTTGGCATCCTCACGGGACAGGCTGTCTAGATTCTGGTCCTGCGGCCATAACACCGGCCACCTTCCTTATGTTTTTGTGGCCGGCATTGTCGATGCAATGTGCAGCAAAGCAGTTACTTCAAGATAGTTCGTAGTGGAGTTTTGTGTATGCCCTTATGCGTCCTTTGCTCGCATCCCGTGGACTTCTGGAGCCCTGAACCTGAGCCCCCTGCCACAAGCTGCGTCAGGCTCCGACTAGAAGGAAACTGCGATAACCTCATCCTCGCCCTCGCCCCATCTGAGCGACAAAAGCATCGCAGTCACTGTGGGGTCGCGATTGAGCGCTTAAGCTTGGGAAGCTCAAGCTGTTGCATCTGTTGCTTTGGGAGCCTCAGGTTGCCGAAACGGCACACGAGCAGGAGCTGTTGGCCCTGCTCGCCAAGATTGCGACAACGTGTGCGCAAACTCCAAACTGTGCCACTTGCAGGCGCTCGAAGCTGAGCCGAAGTCGGCGAATTCCGAAAGCTGGCACCAAATTTAGTCGTCTATGCAGCATCTATGCACCACACAGTCTTGTCGTGTCTTGTCAAGCGCTGTAACAAAAGATCCAGCACAAATGCTTGAACGAAGCAACTTCAAGGCTGCATATGTGAACGCGAACACACACACAAACAAACACACACACACACACACGCACACGCACACGCACACGCACACGCACACGCACACGCACACGTGCGCGCACGCCCGCAACAGCACACCGCAGCTTCGCCACTTAGAGTCTGCCAGACCGCAACGCGAGATGCATCAACAAGCATCAGCCTTTATCGAGCAGCTTTGCACATGTCTCATGCTTGCAGCCTCTAACGGTGAGCCTGGCAAAACGCTGCCTTTTCAATGCCATTGCTGAAGGAAGTCGTCTTGGTTCTGTGGTTCGGATGTGGGCCCGATACAAAACACGCACAGAACACCTTCAAACGAACAACTGCAGATGTGAAGCTAGGTCCTGGGAGTCGGATTTCGCCTGTGCCGCCTGCTTGCGGTCTTTGGCGGCTCTGAGCTGCTCTTCTGAGACGTGCTTCGCACGCTTCTTCGCTCGTTCTTCGCGACGTTTCTGTTCCATCCGCTCCACTTCAGCTTGACGTTCTTCCAGCTGGTGCAGGACCTTGTCCCTGTATCCATCAAAGTCCTTTTCGAATCGATAGCAACCGCCATCCTCACAGACCCACAGCTCACAGTCAACTTCCGTGATGAGCCTGGCATCATGGCTCACCAACACCAGGCCACCGTTGAAGTTGGAGATAGCTGTCGTTAATGCTTCAACAGATTCAATGTCCAGATGGTTCGTCGGCTCATCTAAGATAATGATGTGAGGCTTCATCAGCATCAGCGCAGCAAAAGCTACACGAGCTTTCTGGCCTCCAGACAAATTTCCAATCTTTGTGAAGTGGGAGCTTCCTGGCAGCCCAAACTGTCCTAGCACAGCTCGGGCTTTTTCCGGTGGGCCAAGATTAAACTCGTCCGTGAGGTACTCGATACCAGTCTTATCTAAGGGCAAAAGCTCTTCAAAGTGCTGGTGGTACTGACGGATACGAATCCCCTTGGATACTGCAACATCGCCAGCGCAGGGCTCAAGGTGTTGCATCATCAGGTTAAGGAGCGTAGACTTTCCAGCTCCATTCGGGCCAACGATTGCAATGCGCGATCCACAATCCACGCCGATTTCTACTTCTTCAAGCAGCCACGGCTCCTTCCCGTTGTAGCTGAAAGCCACTTCTGAAACGTTGAGTCCCAGAGATCTGTCCATTCCATGGCCCTCAAACTTGAATTTCACAACGTAATCCTTGTGCTTTTCCATGAGCCCGTCGAGGGCATCAATTCCGAACTTGTTCTTCACAAGAGCTTCAGCCTCATCCTGGCGGGGAGATGACTGCAACAGTTACTGGCAGTTTGAGTCTATGTGTGGCCTTTGTCTTGCCTTTCTTCTTCAAAGCCTTGAGCTCGTCCTTGCGCCGGCGAGAGGGAAAGGAAGATACCGCCACGCAGCAGTCAACAGAAGTGGGCAGGGTATGACACGGACCCGTACCTATACCCATGCACAGATGTATATGTACACCTGTACGTATACATAGACATACACGTGCACATGCACATACACACACACACACGCTTGCCCAATCGGCTATGTTTGGTCCACCGCCTACATCTGAGATCGACCGTTCTCAGATTCCATGGTTTGGGTGGTTCTGCGGTGTTCTTTTATGCCCCCCAGCTTGTGCAGAACCCAATCACCACCGACTTATGCCTTTTGGCGTCTTGTGCATCAGTTCGGCAATCTGACAAGAACTATTGTGTGGCCGCCAAGCCTCCGCACCTGGCACCTCTTTCCTAACAGCAAACGAAGATAGACTCCGGAAGTAGAAACCTTACACAACTGCTAAGTAGAAAAACTTCTCCGCCACCAGTATGTTGCAACCCGGTGAGATTCAAACACCTTTCGTTCCTCTTCAAATGTTCGAACATCGCTGACGGAGCGCAAGCTCATTGCGGGCGAAAACAGAGCAGAAAGTCGCCACTTCGGTCTCTGCAAAACACTTCCTGCACTCCTGCTGCTTCTTGTACTCTTTGTCCAACGTCGCCCGCTTCTGCAGGTGCATCTTCTTGAAAGCTGTGTAATCGCCCCGGTAGTGCACCAGCTTTCTGTCCTTCATTCGTCGATTCGACAGGGCTACTGCTGCGATTCTGCTGCGCTTTGTCTGACGGCCACGGCTCCTCCAAATGCAAGATGTCTGTACCTGGATCATCGGGCAGGCCATTCGGGCTAAAGACACATGTGGTACCGGTTTTGACGTGGAGGAAACGTTTCCTTACCTGTCCTGGCCCAATCGAAACGGATTGCTACAATCAGCACATTCAAGGTGACAGGCTTGGCACACACGAAAACACCAGGAGTATTCCGCAAATCAGCAGGCAGCAAGCACAGTCGCAGTAACTATCCCATCAACTTCTACTGATGACACCAGCTCGGTAGGCACCGAGTGCACGATGCTGGGCAGCCACTTCTTGACAGCCGGCAAGAAGGACGTTTTGAAGTGCTTCGGTATCGAAACGCTCGTGTTGTTCGCAGAGACGCTGCTTTAACAAAGACAACCAGCTACACCACTAGAAGACAAAGGCTAAAGTTCAGGCAGACGGTGAAGCCTCACGGAACACCAACCCGCCCTGATGCCTCACTTCTCCTGGTAGCGCTTTGCCAAGGCTAACCGACCGCGGGTGTCTGTTGCAATCAATAAAAGGCTTGCGATTCAGGTGAACCAGCGTCTTAGCCGAACCCGCTGCCATCCGCGGAAACGACCACCGGTACGATAGTCGGGCTTATCCAGAAAGGCCATGGGTATGGGCAAGTTCTCCTAGCCATTTCAAGTCAAATCTATCGCAGATCAAACAGACATGCGCAACATGTTAGCCCTGCCGAGCGATGGATAGCGAACAGCGAAAACTCGCTTTCATCCGAAACGCCTGCGATGGTTTCCGACGTAGGAGTAAATCGACGTGAACTTCAGACAAGAGCTGTCGACGGTCTTGCTTCAAATCGAAGAGGTTGGCTCAGCATGTTACCACATGAAACTTGAGACCACCTGCTATCTAGAAGAAAAGCAAAATCATGGTTCTGTGTTCCCAGGATTCCAAGGCGTCCAATGGCGCGCAGCATGTTCGGGATGTCGCAAGCATACATGAACCAACCCTCCATGTGAAGAAGCGTCGGCTGACATATAACGTATAGTACATAGCATTTCCAGTGGCGCACTTATTGAGCTTCCAAGAGCCATGGCATGGCAAATGTTTTTTAGATTTTGGACTTCACAAGCAGGGTTGTGCGGCTCGAGGCGAATATTGCATCGCGGATGTTCGCAACCTTGCTTGGTCGACCGTGGTTTCTGCCGACGATATGGCTAGAGCCTTCACATGTCCAAGTTCAACAAACAGAACACTGCTGCACTACATGAACGAAGAAACAACTTACAATCTCGGTCATTGTTTGGCAGCAGCGCGTGCTTGATGTTGTGAACAAGCAAAACTCTCGCGACTACGCGCTCGCCACTGGGGAAAAAATCTGTGCTGGAGGGCTTGGGCTGACTTGATGAGGCCACGGCTGTCGTGCCGCAGTGCCGCTCTGTGGAGGCTTTTTTTATCTCGTAGCGGCTCACGTTCTCATTCGGCGGAGGCTTCGGCACATGTCGCAAGAGTTTGTCTGCGGGTGCTTTGAAGCACAGTGCACGCGGATTTTTCCCAGTGGCTGAAACCCAAGCTCGGATCTGGCCCGAACCGGAAACCGTTTGTCGGTAGGGCGGGACCACAACATCCCTTCCTGCGAGCAAAAACAAGCAAACTTTGGCGACAGCCGCAATAAACAAACATGAAATTTGTATGTCGCCTTCAAATTCCCGGCCGGGGACCTTTCAACATCCACTCCGCGCATAACATGTCCTTCCAACTATACCAATGCACCTCCGCGGCCTGTGGCACGAGCACAATTTCGATTTTTGCCAAGTTCCGAGACCCATTTAGAACGGTGGGATTTCGAGACCCCTTTCAAAGAGGCGAGTAGCGACTCCAAAAGCACTCCAAGAGCCTTCAGGCGAGCACCTGAGGGACCGTAAAGAGCTGAGGACATAGGATCTCGTTTTGTTGTTCCGATGTACAAGACCATTGGCAGGTATGTCAACAAGACAGATGCTGCCAGCGGATGGAAGACAACTTGCGCCACTTGCTTACTACATGAGGGAACGACGCATGAGCAAAAACCACACCTTCTCAGAATGGCACCAGATCAGCTGCTGTGTTTAACAGTACCTGCCCTCGCCTTTCTTTCTGATTATCATCGTGTTCTCTACCGAACGATCTTTATTGTGTAGGCTACGTAGGACAGTCTTCAGATGACCAAAACTTTGCAGACTGGACTGCCCCAACTGTAATAATCATGGTACTATTGTCAGCCATACTCAACAGTGGGCAACGGAAATGTCTGGCCACCAACGTGACTACACTGTCAGTGTGGCTGGTATTACATAGTCGTCCTCCAAGGGCATGCTAACCAAGCCAGCTTCTCAGATCGTAAACCCAACAGCCTACTGTAGGTCCTAGACCCCGGAAAAGTTTGGCCTGTATGCGTGCATATAACCAATATAACAATCACTGGTGGTGCTTCTGCTACAAGGCACGAAACCACTTTTGGTGGCTTTGCAAATAACGTAATATCGCAAGTTTGCTAACCGCTGACCACGCTGACAGCACTGACACGACGACTGTTCAAATGCGTACGAGAAAGGGCAAATAGATAACTGCCACGAGCCAGTGATTGTTGCCGCTTATCTAAGTTGTGCTTCCTTAACACATGACACACACTTGCGCCGTTCATTGTCCATTCTGCTTCCAGGGTTCACATGCATACACCGAACCGTTCTCGATCCTCGATCCCCTGTTTTTTCCCCTCCTGCCCGCTCACCAAAATCAGTGTCAGCAAAGTTACAAATGCTATCGAGGAAGTCGGCATCGTGCGACACAACGACCACAGAGTGGGGATAGTGCTCGGACAGGTAGGTGTCCAGCCACAAAACCTCGGAGCAGCAGCAATGCAGACGCGGAACAGCTCAATCAAGAAGCAGAGATGCAAGCTCGCCTGCATTTACAGGTTATCAAAGTCGACTTCTCATGCAGCAGGAAGGTAAAGCAACTGAGGTTCGCACTGCATCCAAATCCAAGTGATTTGTTGGCTCGTCTAGCATCAGCAGCTTTGGCTGCAGGAACAGCGCCTTGAGAGACAAGTGCCGAAACACAGTAGATGACTGCACGAAATCTCCATGTAGTGCAGAACGTGACAACACGGCAGCGGTCAAGGTTGCCTTGAAAAGTCGATAGTCACTTGTCGGTGAGTCTGCCGGATGGTAGTTGTGTAGCGGGGCGTGAGCATCGAGAGCACAGCAATAGGGTGTGACTGTGCAAAAAACCGTTCCAGACTGGAAAGCAACGGGGCTTGCGGGCGCCGGCAAACACTCGTAGGAGGCGACTGGCAGCTAAATTCTGAAGGTCCGTGGAATTCATCGGCAAGGTGTGGAAATACAGTGTGCGTGCATTTTTGCCAGATCGTGCGACAGCCGATAAGCCAATCAGCCACCCAATAGGCCGACAAGCCGATCAGTCAGCCAACAAGCCAAAAAGCCGATAAGCCACAGCTCCCTAAACCTTAAACCGCCTAAACCCCTACACCGTTAACCAACGGGCTTGCAGCTTGTTGGTTTATGGGCTTACCGGCTAATCATCGGCTAATCGGCTTTGAGCAACCGTGTATTGCATGTTTCAAGTTGATTTCGATTTCAGCCGCTTTCGAGCTGGCTATCAACAGCCTTCCTCTCTGTTGTATGTTGGGGGCACTGCCGTCGGTGCAGCTAAACGGCACCTCAATCGCATGTCAGTTTTTCAGGCGACTCAAGAAAACTGAGTTCGTGGACGCTGAACTGCCACAAGTTTTGCATCAAAGCCTCCTGGGAACTTGCATGGGGAATGCTCTTTAAGCTTCGACCTCGCGGCTTCTCAGGTGCAGGAAAACGGTTGACGAGGAAGTGTATGCCCTCACCAAGCTCAGCCGAAACATCGAGAATCCTCACCACAAGCGGGTTCAGGGTTTCTTTAAAAGGAGTTGTGAAGTTTCGCTCCAGGATGCACTGGCCGAAGACGGCTAGGCCCCTGGGCCTCCTGCCTCTGTGTCAAGCGACTTACAACAATGAATGCGAGAAGTGGCTAAGAAGCCTCATCCTCGAGTTCAGGCATCTCTCTCCATCTTGTCATGTTCCCAAGAACAGCCTCAGAGGTTCCCCATCAAAGCATGAAGAAGTTTCTTCCCAACTTTCTCAATGTTGGGAAGAAACAATGTGGAGTCCGGGTGTTAGCCTGGACTGAGTGACATGTCCTTGCGCACGGTTCCGGAACAGGCTACCAGACCGCTAGGTCATGGAGCCACCGGCAGTGAAAGCTTTGAGGCTCTTCTTCTGGACTACAGCAGCATTACATCGGCCTGTGGAGCCAGCACCTTTTTTCCCGGGCCGAAGTCATTGGATGTCCAGGGCTCTTTTTTGCTCAGTGGCTCAAGCGACACAGGCTTCCAAGCACCATACTTCCAAAGTTTGAGGATTTTCGCTCGGAACAGCGGCGACAGCACGTAGAGTTGCAGGAGCACGCGTCCCGGTATAACTGGGCCAGGTGCAGAATGTGAAGGCTTTGCTGCACCACGTTTGTACAACGAAGACCATCATCCAAACCATGTGGTCTGCAATCGTCCTCGGTTTTTCCTTCCACGTGTTCGGAACACATGGGATGATCCAGCCGTCTCTCGCAGCCTCGAGGGCACTCGCAAATTTTGGCAGAAACAGATGCTGGACAAGGTTCCTGCCAAACTCTCCAGACGGCATTCCTGGTGCTTCGCAAGAGGTGCCTCCCTTCCGAGAGGCACAGTCTGTTTTTAAAGAGAAAGAGGCAGTTTTCCAAGGGCCGCACGATAATATCGTATTCTGGCTCCTTGTGCAGCAAATCATTGCAAATGGCTTCCATTGCCCGTCTCTAATTGCCAAGACTTTGTATCCGGATAGTCCGGGAACGCAAAGCATACCTCAGCTTTGGAAGTCCTTGCGCAGCCACTGGGCAAAGCCCGGGGAAACACAAAGACGACGAATGGAATGATGACCTCGTCGGTTGTTTCAATGCTGTGCCCCGCAAGGGCATTCTCCAGGCTGTCATGGATACCACAGACGAATATCAAGAAAGAACTGGTTGCAAAGTCCTCTCGATTAGTCTGTTAGCTAAGACAGGTCATACGGGAAATCCTCAGAGACGGACAAAGTCCAGCCTCAGACGATGTCGGGTCGAAGATCTCCCAGCAATCGTTCCAATCATTATCATTTGCAACCGGAGTGTTCACGGCGGCTAACGCCGACTTCAATGGTGTTGGATCTGGGATGTACGAGAGCTATGGCTTCCCGGGTGGCCGCGCAGGACCTGATGAAGTTCTGCGATGACAATCAGAACTGTGGCATTTGGTACACTATAGCTGAGACCACATCTCAGTTTACCTTTGCCAACTCCGAGTCGACTAAATGCCAGCAGAAGCTGATCATTTGTATGTACGACCGGGAGTATGCAATTCAGTCGACCGAGTTTGACATTGTGGAGCAGGGACACGTTCCGATCCTGATGTCCCTGCCCCAGATGCGCAAC
>BGNK01001773.1:0-72005 GCA_003297005.1 Symbiodinium sp. clade A Y106
CAGACTCCGTGGCTAGGTTGGCATTGCCCACGTCCCCTGGAAACTGCTGAACTCCGTTCGGCATCCCAGTCCTCGTGGTTTCCGGCATGGCTTGCCGAGGTACATCTCGCGAAGCTTGCCGAGCGTCTTGGGCGCTCATAACCTGCTGAACACCTACCGTCGGGTGTTCCTGAACAGCGCTCTCAGAGGGCATATCAAAGGGCCATGAGGAAACACTGCTATCGAATTGAAGTCTTTTCCACAAAGACAAGCTGCTCANTCCTGAACAGCGCTCTCAGAGGGCATATCAAAGGGCCATGAGGAAACACTGCTATCGAATTGAAGTCTTTTCCACAAAGACAAGCTGCTCACAGTATGACCTGAAACTGCTTTGCAAAGACTGTGTGACGAAGTTGGTTGTACAGATGTCACAACTGTTGCCTTTGCTGAATGTCTGGTCTTTACATTTTCAGACACTCATGACTCAAGGGCTTACACACGTAGCCTTCCCTGTAAGGAGCGGCACGGAACATATGATTGCACGTCTGGTCTTCTACANAAACCCTAAACCCCTAAACCCTAAACCCCTAAGACCTCTTAAGGCCCTAAACCCTAAACCCTAAACCCCTAAGACCTCTTAAGGCCATAGACCCTAAACCCTAAACCCCTAAGACCTCTTAAGGCCATAGACCCTAAACCCTAAACCCCTAAACCCTAGACCCTAAGACCTCTTAAGGCCATAGACCCTAAACCCTAAACCCCTAAACCCCTAAGACCTCTTAAGGCCATAGACCCCCTTCATCCTGACGTCCTCGACCTCAACCTCGAGGTTCCCAGGACACCAAAATCTCCGCAACCCTACCGAAAATACAGGGTTTAGGGAGTTTAGGGAGTTTAGGGTTTAGGGTTTAGGGTTTAGGGAGTTTAGGGTTTAGGGTTGAGGGAGTTTAGGGAGTTTAGGGTTTAGGGTTGAGGAAGTTGAGGGAGTTCAGGGTTTAGGGTTTAGGGAGTTTAGGGTTTAGGGTTTAGGGAGTTTAGGGTTTAGGGAGTTTAGGGTTTAGGGTTTAGGGAGTTTAGGGTTTAGGGAGTTTAGGGTTTAGGGTTGTGTACAGTCTCCATTGAATTGTAGGTCCTTTTGTGTTCTAAGCAATGGTATAATTAGGATCCTACAAGGTAACGAAATAAGGAACTACAATGGAGACCATAGGTAAAACCCAAATCCAAGACTCAGATCCCGCGAAACGGACATTCGCACGGCTCCTCCCAATTGTGGGCTTCGTCCTCTCAACGGGCTTTGTAGTTCGGGCGTGCTTAGGTGCTGGTATACGAAACTGAAATTGGGTGCTTGCGTCACATCGACTTGTGGCCTTCAGGACCAGGCGAAGCCTCAAAGCTACAAGCCTTCCGTTTGTGCAGGACCCAGCAGCACCGGGGCTATAACCGCTCTATCCCGCGGTGTTTTGAGGTATATGGGAGTTTCCGAAAATACGGGATCCTAATATAGTACCTTAAATAGTAGGATCCTTATTATAAGGACCCCAAGATAAGGATAAGGTACCCTCTATTTTTGGAAGCTCCCATATTGTAGTACAGCTCTAGTAAGGATCCCTAAGGGAAAATGTTGATAACTACTTAGTCCCCTACATTCTCCCTGGAGCCCTAGGCCGCCATTATGGCTTTCCAGTGGCACTCAACCCCGCAGCTTCGCAAACCCTAGTTGAGCCATGAGTCCTGCAGAGTAGGGTTTTGCCCTTTACAGCTGAGGCTTGAAGTGGCAGGGGCTGGAAGCGAAACCCTTTGCGTGCCTGTTCTTGAAGGGAGTGCATTCACTCTTGCGGCTAGGGCCGCGACCTTTGGTTCGTGATGGTGCGCGGCAAGAAAAGTCTGCGGATGATGCTACAATGTCAGTGCGTGCAGTTTAAAAAGTCCTCCATGAAGACTCGAAGCAGAGCATTGGGATTTAGATGTTTGCACCCGGCTACTCCGGTCCATATATCCGGCCCCTCGAGCCTTACCACCAAGCGCCAGCAAACCATACCTGATCCCCGCCCCACTGACCCACACCTACCCATAGGCTCCATAGTAGTTCTTTTTGGGGATTGCCTTTAGGACTGCAAATATGAACCCCCAAAAGGAACTAGTATGGAGCCTATGGGTAGACCCTATAAACCCTGAACCAAGGCCATGCCGGTCCAGGTTGATCGCGCCCCTGGGGTTGGGCTGGGGTTTAGGGTTTAGGGTTTAGGAGCGACCTAGACTTTAGCTTTACTGTTTCGATGCTGTAGATCAAACTGTTGGGTTTCAGCGGTTTGGGACAGGTTAATAGGGAGTTTAGGGTGTAGGTGGTTCAGGGTTTAGGGCAGGTTTGTGGTGTTAGAGGTTCATGGTCCTGTGTCTTTGTTCAGGAGCCTATTCCGGAGCGGGAGGTCTTGTTGGAGTGCCGTAGGCTTCAGCAGACCCCACAAACGGACCGAATACAAAAGTGCTCTCAATGCTTTCTGGTTTTGAGGGTTACAATCCTGTAATTTCAATAGAACGCCCGCAGGAATTGCATTCATCGTTCCTTCTGTGGACTTCATCGTCGAGTTTTTGTCCTGTTCTTGAGACAAGTTGTCAGTGCTCAGGCAGCCATGGTCAGATTCATACAGGTCATAAGCCATTCCATGGTTCGGTGGGGAGGATGGGAAGCCTTCGACAACCGTCGACACCAACACGGCAGTCGAGCTGTTCTCCAAGTCAGGATGACCGTACACGGCCTTCTCCAACTTGACTGCAACGCGACGAAAGCGACTCTTTCAACTTGGCAACCACAGCTCCGGTGGCAAAATCACCCATGATTGTACGAATGCCTGACAGGCATCTCCGGCTTCCGAGAGTGGAGCACTTGGAACAAAGCTGGTGCCCCAAGTTCATCTTGGCTGCATCTCCGTGCTTGTAAGGCGCACGATGAGTATCACCGAAGTCTGAGGAAAACTGAAGGCATAGCGGAATAGCCTTGACAGTGTACATACGCTGGAAATCGTAACGCATCGCGGCAGCCATCACTCTCAAGAACAGCCTGCAAAATCTTGCAACCTCTCCCCAGCCAGCAACCTAAGGCCTGTACGTAGTCCTAAAGGGCTAGGAAGGACCGAAAAGCGTTGCAATTAGCGTTTGCGGCGAAGGGAAAACCTTATTAGGGGTTTAAGGTATAGGGCTGCTTCAACCTTTAACCCTGAACCCTAAGCCACAAAGCCTAAGCCGTAGATCCCGAATGCGAACGAACCCCGAAATCAGTCACGCCGAGCTTCTCGGAGGTCATGAAGGAGAGGGACGATGGAAAAACGGTCCTGGCAGCGGTGGGGGCAGGACCTCGAAGGTAGAAAGGTTTAAGGAGTTAGTGCATTGAAATTAGAGGGGTGTCGGTCTACAGTCGGAGGGTTTAAGATGTGTTGTCCTAAAGTCTGCTGTGCGATTCCTGGTTCAAGCTTATTTTGCTGGGTACGGCCTCTGGTTTCAGGTTGCCCTTGGATGTGGGCATCACTGAATATGGTTTTTGGCGGGCTGCCATTGTCTGAAGCTTACATTTTGCCGGGCTTGGATGGTGGATTCGCAATGATTCGCATGCTTCGTGCTGGGATATCTAAATTCACCCATTAACTCACGTGGTAAAAGGGTTTCATGTGGAAGCGCACAACCTCATCCCGTAAACTCTCACACTCCCAAGTCCTAGTCTCTATCTCCGTCCTGATCCCTAAATCCTCAACCTTTTGTTTCCCCCTGGGCGCAGGGCTTCGCCGCAAATCCCACCACCGCCAACATCACCACAGCCACCCCGGCCTGGGACCGGGAAGGAGGTGAGGCCCATAATGGTTTGAATGTTGGAACGGGATTTTTGGGGGGTATATCGTAGCGTGCTTACAACGATGAGAAATGCTAGGGAACTTCTACATTTCATGTTGCCACTTGCGATGCCGGCAGCTAAAGACTGCCAGCTCAAACTCAACTCTCTCTGATAGTACATGCGCGACGGTCGTCACGCCAATTCGAACAATCACGAAGGACCTGCATCACTGAACAGGAAAGCCTAATATAGCAACTGCCAATATTGTTCCTTCTGTCTCCTTGGTATATCGATACCATATATACCCGCAACCCGATTCAAATTATTAAGGTACACTTCTGGCAGTGCTGAGCTCGGGTCAATCGGCAGGAGCTTCCGCGCGTGTGTTTGGTTCATGGGTTTGGGCTTTTGGGTTGCAAGCGTACATGTCTGGAGTTGGTTGCTCCGCTGGCAAACAGCTGGAAGCACACATTCCCGCGAAAGTCAAGTTGCACCAACAAGAAGCAGGACGAAAACCATGAGACAGTTGATGTACTAGTATCCTAAACCCTAAACCCATACCACAAACCCCTCCACCCCTAGACCGTTGTATTGCTTGTCGCAGAAAGCTTTTTGCAGATTCTTCTGGATTTTTCTGGTTTTGTGAGGCGGGCCCACGTCCACTGCCACCACCAGCCCCAGAGCCCAGAGTCTCCAGTATCCCTTAATTCGGGAACATACCTTAAATCATATTAGGGATCCTACTCCTACTATAATTTAAGGTATATTCCTTAATTAAGGGATATTGGAGTCTCTGGGAGTTGCAAATCAACAAGCGTATCTTGAATGTCTTGCCCCCCTTGTTTCTCTGAAGGAAGTAAAAAATTGCAGCATGACCAGTCAGAAAGTCTCAAGGCAGAATATCCTAGCACAGGACTTTGGTAATTGGCAATCAGGCAATCACCACATATACTGAGCTGAAGAACTTCGGAGTCACATTTGCGTCGTAAGTTCAAGAGCTTGGGTCATGTTGGGCATGGTCTGCCTATCATGTGCTCCTCCACATCCGACCCAACAACGTCTAACTCAAGGCTTCGGCTTTACAGTTTGAATTTTAGAGCTTAGGGTTCATGTCCCCATTGCACCGATCTGACCAGCACACATGCTCGAATCCCGTTGTGCTCACTAACGGACTAATGCTGATGTTGCTAGCACATCCGTGGTCGGACATGACTCCAAGCCCTAATGCTGTCTACATTCCCGGGTCCCTTGTCATTTGTAGCGGTAGTGGGCGGTACTGGTACATAGTGATCACAGAGGTGAGATAGGAGCGTGCTGGTTGTGGTGGTTGTAGCAGCAACAGCAAACGTGGTCTGGAAAGAGTCTGACAGACGGAAGGAACACCGCCAGTCTAGCACTTGCAAATCGCTAAACCCCAAAGGGTCCAAAGTACCTTTATAGTAGAATGTAGGGTTTCTATATTAGGAACTACTACTATGATTTGGGGAAGTATCCCCCATAACAGCACCTAGGACCCTTTGGGAACCCTACAGCCTGTCTTCCCGTACCAAGGCTGCTGCAACTTTCCAACGGAACTTTTTCTCGGGACGGCTGGGGGCCTCGTCGGTATGCAGCGTTCAGGTGTCCCGGTGTCCATCGTTTGGAGCTTAATTATGGCTGCTGAGTCAAGCTCTCAGATTTAAACCCAAACCTTAAACCCTAGAAAAAAACCAACTAAATCTTAAACCCAAACCTTAAACAAATGTCTCGAGCACTAGGTCCTAGGTACATCTCCTATCAGGGTTGGGAACCACGGGACTCACGAAGCCTTATCGTAAGAGCTCAAATCCTGAGCTCTACAGCGCGAACACCGAGAATCCTAAACCCAACAACCCTTCGTTTTCCAGGCAAACCTACTTGGAGGTTCATGGGTAGTTATTAGTAGGGTTAAACGTAGGGAAACTATACTTATAACTCATATTAGGGGACTTATAACCCCACCTACAACTATAACTACCCCTGAACCTCCAAGTAGTCTTAGAATCCTAACTCTACGGCCCTAAAGATTGCATTTGAGGATTCGGATTCAGGTTGCAGGTATCCGTCTGAAGCCTTCAAGTGAGTTTACCGCGCTCGTTGAAGGCTTGCTTCACGAAGTCTGGGGCTCTGATTTGTTCACTGCAATAGCCCCCCTTTCTCCGCAAGAAGACTCACTCAAAACGAGCGTGCACTGGTCAGTGGTTCTGGTGTTAGGTTCCCGGGAAGTCGCCCTTGTCTTAAAGGACGCCTCCCACCTTGGAGATCCCCAGAAGCCCCGGCAGCAGACACCACAGGAAACACTCGTAAGCCCCCTGATCCTGCGTAGTTGTCATTGTTCCCCCCTCAAGAAACGCAAGGCACGGCAAACTCAAGGCAGCACGACCAAGGATCAGACACTGAACCCTTCAGGAATACATGCTTTTAACAACCTGCCGAGAGCCGTGGATAGCTCAAGTTCTACGATCCTGGATCCACTGTTCGTGCTGGTCAGCACGCTGCAGACAAGGGAAACTCACCCCATTTCTGGCGACTCTACAACCCTGAACCCCCACAGAAAAAGCACATCATACAATGAAAAACAACCTTGAGCTGGAACCCATCACAGCCTAAAACCCACACCTCGAAGCCCTAATGCAGACCCCTGGTCGCTGGACCCCCCTTCTCGAGGGCCTTCGCAGTATGAGTATGATCCTAATGACAGTCCTCACGAATGGAAGGGGCCTCTGAACCAGTGGCCTACATCAAAGCCCGAACCGCTGCCGAGATCCCTTCACCTTTGTCTCGCCTCCTCCAAGAGAACCTCCTCGATGGCTTCCTCTGCACCTGAAGGTTGGGGTTCAGAGTAGGATACCCATAGGCCCCAAAGTAGTTTCCTTTTTGGGATTACCTTATAGAATTCTAACTGTGAATCCCAAGAAGGAACTACCTTGGGGCCTATGGGAAGAGTTATACAGTCTCCTTGATAATTTTCTGCGGGGGCGATCTACTGTACTGCAAGTATACCGTAAAACCTAAACCCTTAACCCTAAACTGTAGACCCCCTATTCTCAACCCTAAACCCTAAACCCTTAACCCTAAACTGTTGACCCCCTATTCTCACCCGCAGAGCCCCTAGTAAGGCCTTTATGGCTGGGTGGGGCTTTGAAAGCTTTTGAAAAAATATTAGCAAATAAGATCCTCTTAAGCCCAATAAGGGCAAGTATAAAATGTCCCAAAGCCCTACCTAGATGAGAGCACACTATGAAAGATCCCTTTATACTACAATTATTACAAGGAAGCCCTAAAAATAGTGTTTTCAATTACCTAGAAGACCCAAACCCTAAACCCCTGAACTCTAAACTTCAACTCTAAACCCGAAGACTAGGTGGGGCTTTGAAAGCTAGTTAGGCTTCTCAAAAAATCTCCCAAAGCCCTACCTAGTGAACCCTACTTGGAGGTTCAGGGGTAGTTATAAGTAGGGTTCTAAGTCCCCTAAATATGGGTTATAAGTATAGTTACCCTACTTATAACTACCCTAAACCGTAAACACTATAGAACCCTTAAAGGAACCCTATAGACCCCTTATAACCCTACTTATAACTACCCCTGAACCTCCAAGTAGAGTGTCTTCAACCCGAGAGTTTCCCCAACCCTTGGGTTGCCTTGATAATTCGAAGTGGGTTCCTTCAAAGGGATCCTTTAAAGGGGTCTAAAAGGGATCTATGATAAGAGGGTTCTATAGTATAGGGGCCTGAAGAGTTAGAATAGGGTTTTGGGGGCCCATTCTACTACAGTTATAATAAGGAACCCCCCCCAAAAAAAAAATAGTATTGGTAATGATTTAGGCCCCTATATTATGGTGAAGCCGATGTGTCAGATTGAGGCTCGATTCGACTTGACTGATCAGGACAACCCTGGCTTTTTGAAGGAACGGGGGACATGACAAATTTGGTGAGGGTTTGGGGTTTAGAGTTTCGGAGGTAGTCACAGCCTCCATATTCGACGAAGCAGACTCCTCAAACCCCATGCGAGGAGGTTCTTGAGCTAAGGGTGTTGCCTTTGATCGATTTCTGGGAGTTTCTGGTTTCAGGTCATAGGTAGGGGCCTTTATAATTAGACTAGGGGTTTGGGGGGGCCTTTTATACTATACTCAAAATAAGGAACCCCCAAAATAGTATTGGAAATTGTTTCGGCCCCTATATTAAGGGCTTTATATTGTTCAGGGCTTTTGGTTTAGAATGACCAAGGCTGCCTTCGTACTGAAAGTGTCCCTCACGAGCGGCCATTGCGCGACAGCAAGGGAGGTCGAAGCGAAGCAGGGGACGCTCAACGCGGTCTAGGCAAACTGGCTGCGGTGGTCTCCTCGTAGATGTTGGGCTCCGGGTTTGCGTTTGGTGGTTTGGGGGTTTAGGGTCTTAGGGCTTCGGGGGTTGAGGTTTAGCTTCGCATAGCTGAGTATGTCAAGGCTCCCGGCTCTAGGGCGGATTAAGGTGGCTGTTCTGGGGCTTGGGTTGGCAATTTGACATTCTTTGACAAGAAATAACCAGAAACACCACGACGGCAAAAACAATACCGCTACAGTTGCAACACTAATCATCACAAGAACAGAGCAACAGCGATGGCCATGACCTGAAAACACATGCTAGAATAGCAAACTCAGCCATATGCCTAATGTGACAAAGAACTGTTGCCAAGCTCGAAACATATAGTAGAAGCATAAAACACAGAATCCCAAGCCAACGCAACTTTCTATTGCGGACGGGCATACCCCAGTACAAACCCCTTGCAGCACCCCCTATGGATGAAAGGCCGAAGGCTAGGAGTTTTGAGACGCAGGGTCTGTAACTGTAGTTCGCGGCTGGAAACCCAAGCCGACATGCCACAAAGCCAACCAAAACCCAAAGACCCCTAACCACTAAATTGCACCCTTAACCCTAACATCGTGCCTGTAACTCTCAACAGTTCAACAACTTCGAATAAAGAGCTTCGGCTGATAAAGAGCTTCGGCTGTGGAGGGTAGCTGCGCATACAGCCGAAGCTGATCAAGGATCCATGATCAGGTTTAGTCGAGGAACTACAAACACTAAACTTCAGCCCTAAACCCTAAACCCTAAACACCTAAACCCTAAACCCACAGTCTCTAATTAAATAGGGTTTAAGGGATGCTTCTGCGGCTGATCCGGGGACTCTCATAGCTTGCGCAAGAGACTTCACTACAGCAGCAGAAGCGAGCGGATGAAGATTAATTTAAGGTGGAGGGTTTAGGATTATTACAGGGATTTCGGTTTAAGGGCTTAAAGCTTAAGGTTTAGGGTTAGGGCTTCAAGCTTAGGGTTAAGTACACCGTGATAAGTCACAGGCGCGAAGCGCACATGTTGACCTAAACTCAAAGCTTTAAACTGAAAACCCATTCAGGCGTGCACAGCTGACTGCGATCTCCTCTAAAAAAACCTGTCAAAACCTATCACAACCATGTTCAACCCCCATGGACCGTGACTCAAAGCCTATCCAATTCTGCTTTTTTTCGGACTGCGATGCTCCGCGCCCCTGCCCTGGCGCAGCTCAGGAGTTTCGATCTTGCACTGCATCTCCCATGGCCTGGACACTTCTTCTACATTCTACGGGTTTGGGGTTTGGGGATTTAATTCGTGTTCACGGTTTGGGGTTAAGGGCTGGGTTTAGGGTGCTGGATTTATGGCTTAGGGTCGCTTACTAACGTTGCGGGTTGCGGGTTGTGTAAGGCTTGTCGATACAGGAGTCTCCAAAATCGGGGGTCCCTCCACCATCGACCCTTGTAATCGCCCCAGCCTCCGAAATTATCGAGAATTTCAAGACCCATAGAGGTTTTGAGGTAAGTTGTTGGGCAAGTATAGGAATGTGCATGTACTTGGGAAATCGTGGCAGTAATCGCTCCGATCCAGATGCTGGACATGCCACGGACCCATGTTGATATCGAAATACTTATTCCATATGTCCCGCAAGTCAAGATTTATACGTCACCACAACTTGGCGGGAACAGAACACTCTCTCATTCTCGCTCCCTGCTTTTTCCAACGCAGCACTTGTGGCTGCTCACGCGCCAGCGCTTACGTCTGGGGCTTGCTGGGAGCCAGCTCCCCAGATCGTACAAGGCCACAGGTGTGACAGAGCAGGACTGCGGCCAGGAAGCACAGGAAGACCTGTAGGCCTGCATAGAGGTTCCGGCCCCCAACATCGAGAAGGAATCGGGCGATGATCGGGGCGAGGAAGGCGCTAATGCAAGAGCCGCCAAGATTGTGCATTCGAAACACCTCGATGCCTAGGTTCTTGAGTAGCCCCTTTATAATAAGGGTAACCTTTGTCCTACTATTCGGTTTTAATAAGGGGACCCTTGAATAGAAAGGGCAAAAAGGTACTGCTCAGGAACCTCGATGCTGTAGGTTGTGCCTTCTGAGGCTGCTCGGCAGGCCCAGCCTTCCGCAATGCCAGTGGCAACGCTCGCCAGGCTGCAGACAATGACCTGGGAGTTGCCGCAAATTCGGGGTACCTTATTTGGGGGTCCGTATAAGGATCCTACTATTTATAAGGTACTATATTAGGGTCCCTAATTTCGGAAACCCCCACCTCGGCGGCCAGCAAGCTGCCAACCCCCCAGAAGGGAAAGTTAAAGAGCAGGATCGATCCGCAGAATCCCAAGATGGCCATAGAAGCAACCATCGCCGCCTCTGTCACGACATGTTTGGACATAACAACTGCCGAAATGGCCGTCAAGATCATACTCCCCGACGCCACGACAACAAAGGACACCCCGCACAGCTCGGGAGACCAGCCATAAGACACCTCCAAAATTGTGATGGTAGCAATCTCGATGGCAGCAATTGAGAAGCCTCGTTCGTAGCCGAAGTAGACCACATTCCAAACCGTTTGCTGGCGTGAAGCTGCCGGTAGATCCTCCACAGGAATGTTGTTTTCCGGCCATTGGTCGGATCCCTTACGAGTTCTCGGCACATTCCTTGCTTGTCCCGTTTCCGAGGGGAACTAAAAGTAACCTTAAGGATTATATACGGATTTACAGTTCCCACGAAAAATTAAAGTGAGTAAAGTTTGCTTACTTTATTCGCGAGATGCTCAAGATGGCTGGGGAAGATGAGGCATCCGAATGACCATTGAAACGCCTGGAGGAGAAACAGGGCGAGGAACACCCAGCTCCTCGCTTGCTCTTCACAATCTTCTCTGTACTTAGCTATCCGGTTCATAGGTCATCAGAACTTAACGTTCAGTATTGATTGGCCTTGTCTAACCATAAAACTTTGAGCGCTAAGCTGAAATGCCTTCTGGGACGCTGCCTAAGCTAAAACCTAGACCCTAAGCCCTCAAGCGCCGCCAAGACAGCCTAGACGATAAACCCTAGATTTGGCCTGTGCAAGCCTCCACGATATGTTTTAGCGCTCAAACTAGCTTGGCCACAATGGTGGATACACGGCAAAGCTATACTCTCTACGCTCGCACAGACTCGCAAACTTTTGAATGGAAATCTTCGGCAGGCGTCGTGCCACGCGTCTCCCGCACAGCAGCCTTTGAAAAAGTGGCGCTGGCGAGAGGCGTGCACATCCACCATATAGTTGCGACGCCTGTGCCCAAACATCGCACCGTCGGGCCCTCGAACACGCCAAGAAACACATGCAACATCCTGCTTCAGAGGCTCACATGATCAGGGAGCTGGAGTGCTGCTTGAAGAACTTCATGCAAAAGCCGGTCGTAGTCGTGCTCCCACCAGCTCCAGCCCTCAGCATATAGGCGTGGCTGAAAGCGAAGCGGCTGACTTGATCGCTCACGTTGGCAGAGCTGGACACACGCTGCCACTCCGGCCACCAGTTCTGCTCCTCGACGAACGTCCAAATGACCTGCAAGAGCCTGTTCACGGAATCGTCCCTGCCGTAGCGCTTCAGCAGCGCGTGTTTTGCTGGCTCGTTGTCTACGAAGAGGAGCGTGTGCTTCGGGAGTTCGTTCCGTAGGGCGAGAAGGGGGATCATCTGAGCTATAATCTCCAACACGTAGATGTAAGCTCGCTTGGACACAAAATGCCTCGTGAACCACATTGGAATCATTGGAATCTTCCCTGCCGCAGCACTGTTCTCCCATCAAGGCGCGCCACAAAGCGCCAAGCATTCGCGAAGCTCGCAGGCGACGGCGATGTCTGGCCCCAATTAGGCACATCGCCCCAGTCCGAGGCTCGCCATCGCCGGCCACCAAGCTCGAAGAAAGCGTCTGCGTACACCACAGCTCTGGACTGGACTCGGTACTCAATGATTCGAGGCCTCCCGCATTGGAGGCGCCGCCGCAACCAGTGGATGGACGACTCCAGAACTTTGTTGATGGCCCAACCCTTGCACGTCGATCTGAACTGAGCTGCCTGCGCCCGCTGGTAGAAAGGTCGAAGAGCCGCCGCGCCTGCACGACCAAACAGTGATTGCGCCACGAACTGCAACTTCCCGGCCAAAGACGCTGCTTCATGCGGCAACAACCGCTTCTCCAAGAGGATCGTTTTGAGCTGTCACTGTGCATCCAGCCGCGCAATTCTGCCGGCCGTAGGCCCAGTCTCGGCCTGGTCCTGCTGCAAACTCAATGACACACCTTGGATGACCTGGTTCTGATCAGGCGGCTGCTTCTTTGATGTTTTTAAAACGCAGGCCAAGGCAAGCACAAGTGCCCTGCACGCCTCAAACCCAGACACGGCCACATCCGTGGTCTCCGACGCGCCAAAGTCGTCCACGAAATGCAAGGTAAGCGACAGCAGCAGGCACCGCGTCAATCATGTCATGAAGCCCGCTGTATACCCGACAGTAGCTCCACACGCTCGCCGCGCTTCCAAAGAGCAACACGTTGTGCTTCCGCAACAAGGTGGGTCCAGAACGTGTCTGAAGGATCACGAATGTGTGCGCGGGCTCCTTCGCGGGCAGCTGTCGATAAGCCGCCCTGCAACGTCGGAACGTGCTCCTGCCATATAAGGCCAGCCGCATTTTGTCTTCCGCAGCACAGGAAGAATCTCCAACTCTCTTTGGTCGCGCAGGTGGGCTTAGTTTCCGCGCGATCACTAAGTCTGGACGCAATTGGAGCTTCTCAATCGCATCCGCTTTAGACTCTGGACATGCTCTTGAGGAGTTGCCATCCCAGGCTGCACTTCCGACAGCGGCGACTGCGCCTGACTTGGCAGAGCAAAGCTGTCGAGTTCCCCTCCTGCACATAGCGCTCTATGGAGCGCGAGCCCCATCGCCCCACTAGCATGATTGTGGACAACGGCACACAGCGCCTGGCCATGAATATTATTGAGAGCCACTCACTCGCAGAACGTGACCTCCAAATCGTTCAACTGGCTGATGTCCCTCAGGGCCTGTGAGTTCTTGTGACCAGGTTGCCTACTTGATCGGTTTTCGAGGCCCAGAGGGTCATGGGCACAGTCCTGGCCTCCTTGTCGATCTGCAGGTGTTTTTGTCGAAGGGCAGCAAGTTCCATCTCGCGCAGCAAGAACCAGCTCCCTAGCACCACTTATAACGGCATCCCGTGTGGCCACCTCCACCGCCGCGCACGAGACAAGTATACTTGTCTCGTATACTGGCGAGAGCTGTTATTTTTGTATCCTCCCAATTTGAACGAGCTGCGCACCTTCATCACGACTTCAGTGGTAAGGGGTACTGCTGGTTGCACACCCCATGCTGCCGCAATTCGCGCCCAAGTCTTCCACCTGGAACCTTGGCAATGGCTGTTGCTCTTTGCGAAGATGTCCGCCTGGAAGGCCTCCAAGGAGAATTGACGATTCTCCGGCGCTGCCGCTCGCAATGCTTTCGCAAATGAGCCACCTGACGATATCTGGGGCGTGGGAAGATCTCGCCGCTTCCTGCTGCCAACGTGCACAGCGCCGGAAACTGCATCAGCACTTTGTCTGGCTGCGATTGCCTGTGGGCCAAAAGCTGTGAACACGATGGCCTGGAGGTTTGCGTTCAGCTCGGGCTCGCGTGTCCCAGCGACCAGCAACGCTTTGGTTTGAACAAGAGTCCGGACGCCACAACTTTCTAGCACCTCCAACACACAAGGATCAAGTCCCGAATCGACGACTGCCTGAACCAATCCAGCAAACGTTTCACCACTCTGCACAGCCATTTTGTGTCCCTGGGGCTGAAGACTACTGGAATTGAAAATCGGTAAGGCTCGAGAAACTGGATGTGACAATCACACCTTGCTCTTTCAGAACAGTCACGCGCCTACTAGCAAACAACTCACGCGCAAACTTTCGCAAGCCGTCACTAAGTCACAAGTCACAAAGTCACCTAGCTCAAGCCTGGCAAAAGACTGTTGGCACACCTCCGTTGATCAACTCTGCACGAGTCCTACCCAGTCCTATTCTGCTCGAGGCAGGCCGGCCATGTCCGGGCAGAGTCGCGTCGCACCACAGCTGCTGTGCCGCACTTGTAGTCAGAGGGCTTCTTCGTCCATGGAGGCGCCAGCATGCCATGGCCCAACTGTGAGAAAAATCTAGTAGCTAAGCAATGGCTCCTGTCCTGTGAGCCGTGCTTAGCTGCACCATTCCGCTCAGCTTCATGTCACTACGTACACTTCGTGCACTTCACGACAACCTTAACCCCAAACCCAATGTTGGGGCCGATGTAAAAATCTTCAAGATATGTTAAACCCTAATTGCTGTATATTGCTGTATTACCTCCAAGACACCCTAAACTCTGAATCTTCAAAAACTTGGGGTGTGTGTAATCCAAGACAGCCTAGACCCTAATCCGCATCTTGGGGCCTATATGAGCCTTCACCCTAGACCTGAAACCCAATGTTAGAGCCCATATGAGCCTTAGTTTAACCCTAAACCTCACATCAGGGCCGATTACAACACCTCCAAGACTCATCATGGCCATAGGTGGTGCAGGGCCACTCTCACTGCCGCGAAGAAGTCTGCTGAGACCAGTGAAGAGTGCGGGACCGACGAGACGACCCAGATTCTTGCCGAAATGGGACCTTGCTTGGAGGTCCATGCGTAGTTATAAGTAGGGTTATAAGTCGGGCAACAATATACTCATAGCCCATATTAGGGGACTTGTAACCCACTTATAACTAGTTACCCCTGAACCTCCAAGTGGAGGTGGTTTCGGGTCTGGGGCCTGTAGATGTCTGGGGCTTTAGGGTTTCAGAGTTGAAGGTTCTACTGCAGGGGCCTCAATAATTAGAATAGGGTTTTGGGGGCTCTTGATTATAACTATAGTATAATAGACCCCCAAACCCTATTCTAATTGTTAGGGCTCCTATATTAGATGTGCGGGGTTGAGGGCTTAGAGTCTTAGAAGCTTGCCGGGGGTTTAGGAGGAGACATAGGGAAGCATCAGCCCGAGAGCAGCGAAGGCTAGGAAGAGAATGCAGAAGGCAGAAAGCTCCCTCTGGGGGTTTAGGGCTTGGGTTTAGGGTGTGGGTTTAGGGTTTGTGGCTTATAGGGTTTAGGGTGTCGAGTTTAAGGATTTCGGGTTTAGGGCTCAATGCCTGGGAAGTGTCAACAGGCTCCAAAGTGTCTTCTCATGCTGTGGTGTCATGACATTCCACATCGTCACGTATGGGATCAATGGCACGTTGAATACCGTGTTACCAATCAGCACCATGGCCACCACCAACCAAAATGCTGCGGGTTTCGCTGACATGCTCCAGTTAACTGCGGACCGGATGACCAGAGCGATGGCCAACATCGAAAGCACTGCGATGCCATAGCAAACGACCCAGACTTTACGGGAATAGCGTTGGTCCCAGTGCTGTTGATCTGTCAGCCACCTTCCAGCCAGGACGCCCAATACCGCACCCAGATATGTCATCCCAACTAAGACTCCGCTAGACGTGGCAGACTCTCCCATGGCTCTGGCAAAGTCCAAAGAAATTGTGGCCACCATGGTGGTTTTCACATACAGAACAATCCAGCTACTCAGCCACACGGCCTGGAAAAGTAAAGAGTTGGCACCGTCACGGGTCGCAAGCAGTGGGGTTGCACCCCTCTGCACATATACCTCATGTAGGGTGGTCAAGCAGCACAGCAACAGCCCTACCACAATCACAGCGTTGCTGATCGTCACAGCTGCCGACGAAACGACCGGAGGATTGATTTCATTCTGGTTTGCCGCGACTTGGAGACTCGACTGCAGAAGCGTGGTTCCCCAACATTCCTCTGTATCCAGAGGACTGAGACCAGCACAGGACATGAGCACTCAATTTACAGTGGAAGCCAGAAAGTTGGAAAGTCAATAGCCTCATGCCCTTAAAGTAAAGTATAGGGAATCCCAGCACTAATCCTCCTAAACCCATGTTCCAACTTTCTGGGGTTCACTGTATGTCCAACAGGGCGCATCGGCTCGGGGCTTTGGAGTTCGAGGTGTTCAGGGCTCCTTTTCGGTTTAGGGTTTAGGGTTTAGGGTATTTTGTGCCAATTTTTTTGAGGGGGGAGGGGGGGGGGGAAGGAGGTCAGGGCTTAGAGGGTCGAAACGACACCCTAAACCTGGGCTTTTAAGTAACCTAAAAAGTATAAACTTTTATTCCATAATGGCTCCTTTAAGAGAAAAAGTATCAAAGTATAGTACTCCAAAGCTCAGAAACCCTCCCTCAACCCTCAGCGGTCAACATTTGAGGCACGTCGTGGCGGCAAAAAGCCATGGCAGAGAGCATGGAGGAGTTGGTTTAGGGGGTTTAGTGTTTTAGGGTTCAGGGTCTACCTATATATAGTCTCCATTGTAGTTCCTTTTTTTGGTTTAACCAAAAATATAATAAGGATCCTATAAGGCAACCCCAAAAAGGAACTACAATGGAGACTACAGGTAGGGTTTAGGGTCCGGGGCTCGGGTTGAAGCATGTTGCAGGTTAAAATTGATTTTTGCTGCGCTTCTGAGATTCGAATCTCTGGAATCTGCAGTTGTTGATGTGTCGGCTCCCTCTTGAAAGAAAAATACTAGCAGAACTGCTGTTGGTGATGATGTTGGCGATGGTGGCGAAGATGATCCTGAAGTCAGGCTGAGGGACGACGATGATGATGATGATTCATAGCCATCGTCGTAGTCCTTGTCGTGGTCGTGTTCCGGCGTCCTGTCCTCTTGCCATCGTATCCGTAGGAGTCGAAGTAGGAGAGGAGCAGTCGAAGTCGGAGGTCGCAGTCGGAGTCGGAGTAGGGGTGGAATTAGGAGGAGGGGAGGAGGAGGAGGAGGGAAGGCCAGGGAAGAAGTACGAGCAGGAGCAGAAGGAGCAGCAGCACCAGCAGCAGCAGCAGCAGCATGAGCAGGAGGAGGAGGAGTAGTGGCAGCAGCAGCAGCAGCAGAAGCAGCAGCAGTTGTCGTCGTCGTGGCATAGCAGTAGTGGTAGGGTGAGGGGTGGTAGTGCTAGCGGTAGGAGCGGTAGCAGCGGTGGTATTAGCAGTGGTTCGTGTCGTCGCCCGCCGGTGGTGGTGGTGCTGGCGTTGGCGGTGGTGTTGCTGCGTTGCTGTTGCTGCGGCTGTCGTTGTCGTCGCGCTCTTGGTCGTTGCTGTTATTTTGTCGTCTCGGTGGTAATATTAGCTGTGTGGTGATAGTTGCGATGGTGTTTGGTGATGAAGCTGACGACTATGATGATGGTGATGATGACGACACCGCAACTATGGTAACCGGATGAGCGTGGGAGGGAGGTTGGAGGTCCTTCGGGTTTCAGCGTGTGCGACAGCTGCGCGGCTGTCTGGGCTGATGCAAAACGCAGCTTTCCTCAGACTCTTGCAGACCTCTCGATGCGACTTGTTCTAACAAGTGCCTACAGCGCAAGAACCCGACAGAAAACGGACAGTTCCTAGGCCGAGGCTTGCAAAGATTCCTTTCCCCGGTGGTGAAACAAGTCCCAAGCATCCCGAAACGGAACCTTGCTGATTCATGCACGAGAACAGTCACCTCGTTGCACGTGCCTCATATCAGGCAACATTGCTCATCGCTCCAGCTGGCTCGACTACTTCACGGCGTTTAGGCTTTCGGGCAGTGCCCAGGTTTCAGGCCGTACCTGTAGTGTTTATGTTACGGCTGATAGATAACACGGAACGTCGTTCAGGATTTATGAGGGCTTAACGGCTTCGGGTGTAAGATCGGGGGCATAAGAAGGAATACAACATAATTCCAGAAACTAGGGAGCTTGAAGGTGTGCGATCAGCACTAGCGTTGCTACCGAGCCGCAACAGCCGGGACAAGCACTGATACGGTGGCCTTAGATTAGAGAACCTTAAGCGATACGGGGTCATTGCACAGGGGCCAAACTTGCTATCGGGCAATGCAGCAATATTCCCTCGTGGGACCGACAGCAGAACCGGATGCAGTGGTGTGGGCACATGAAATGGGGATGCCATCTGTCAGCCAATGTCCTGGAGCCAACGGGATCCCTAGATAAGGTTTCATCGCAGAAAACTGCACGGAGCTATCTGGAGGTCCATGCAGTGTAGTGGAAGGAACCATGTGCCACCACACGCAAGCTCTTGGAGTCAGTGGGGGGCCCTGCGCTACATAACTGGTGCTTCAACTGCAACTTCATACGCAGGGTCACGAACTCATAGGTCCGGTTGCCGCTGTTACCTCTTCAGTAGCTTGCACAGAGAAGGTCTGACAGTTCGCTGCTGCGGTGGCAACTGCTGATCTGACTTCCCCTAGGCATATCTTGGTCCCTGCACAAGCTTTGCACAGCCGGTAGCTCTAAGAAAGCCCTGGACTTGAGATTGCATGTAACAGCACACACACACACATGGGTGGTTGTCAAAATTATGGTCCCTTTTTGGGTACCCTAAATAATAGGTGCCGTATTATAATAAGGACCCAAAAAGGGACCATAATTTTGACAACCACCCACATGCGCACACATTTGTCATGTTCCGGATTCCGGGTGTAGATCCTTTACAGCGATGCAAAACGAAGTCAAGCATCTCCTTCGAATACGTTGCTCCATGAACCCTGAAATCAGTTCTGGATGTACACAGGGTTGTGAGCGCAGGGTACAGTCCCCGAGTTTTTCTCCGCCCAAATTCCACGCCGGAACTCGCTTCAACCCCAAATGCCACGGCGCTTCTGGCCCACCACGCACCCTGCTTCGTGCAGGGGACGCGAAAGGAAAGGCATGAGAGTCGCAGAGGCTTGAAGACAGCATTGCCAATTCAAGCAATTTAAATAGTATTTTGATGGCGGCAGTATTATTGCCACGGCTTCTTGCTACTAACTGCGGCTAGTGCAGCTGTTGCTACTACCATGGCCACTACCGCCGACGCCGCCGCCGCCCACGCCGCCTACCGCCACCACCAGCACCACCACCACCGCCTCCACCGCCACGACCACGACCACCAGCAGCACCAGCACCAGCACCAGCACAGTGGTGCCACTACAACTACCACTACCACCACCTCTGCCACCATCTCTGCCGCTCCCCCTCCCATTCCCACTTCCGCTCCCAGGGTCCGACTCACACTCCCACTACCACAGCAACAACAACAGCAACAAAATCCAACTACAACTTCAACTAGTACTACTGCGACTGCTCCTGCTACTTGTTTCTGCTACTCTGATTATCACTGATCTTGCTGCGAGTACTCTCCTGAAACCCTCTTATTTGCGAGTCATCTAAGCCTCAGCGAGACCCTCAAACCCAAGTTGATCAGGGTCTTGCGTTCCCGATTCGGCTCCGGGCCGACAAGAAGTGAAACTGCCGCGGCAACCCACGTCTCAGCCAGCTCAGATCGAGGCTTAATTCGGGGCTAGTATATAACAATAATATATATACACACACATAATGCAATGCATTATAGAATATTCTAAACAAACTATTCCATGTTCTGCTAGGAGGTCTGGCCGCCACGGCGAAGCGGCGCGAGATTGGCTAGGCATCGCGCAGCGTCATCGTTGCGTTCGCCTGGGCCTGGACGCGCAAATGTTCTTATCTAGGTGGGGCTTTTAAAGCTTTTGAAAAATATTAGTAAATAAGATCCTCTTAAGCCCAATAAGGGAAAGTATAAAATGTCCCAAAGCCCTGCCTAGTTATGGGTTTAAGGCTGAAAGTTTTTTTGGCAGTTTTGCAGACCGTTGTCACGTGCTATGTGACTTGTTGAAAAGGTACTATAAGGGTCTTGGAAAGCCCCGCAAGTACCTCTCCATCCCGGAATACACCTGGAATCCTAATCTCATTCAAGGAGGAAGATTTTGCTCCCTGATTTGGTGGCATCACATGCAAACATCGTAAGTCTTTTACTTGGAAGCTCATGGACGGCTACTGACCTCCTAAACCACGGAAAAACCTTTGTTTGTCTTGGTGGTGACTATCAGCAAGCTGTCGTGCTATATAAAATCATACTTCCGCCATTGATTCACTTGCCAGCACCTTCCAGTATCCTGATCGAATTTAGTCCCGAATAACTCAAACTCTAGGACATGAGCCCTTTATTTGAGGGGCAGCAAGAAAAGCCAAAGCCCTCCCAGGAATAAGACCTACAAAACAAAACCCTAAACCCTGAACCCTAAACCATAAACCCTAAACCATAAACCCGAAACCCTAAACCCTAAACCTACCCTAAACCATAAACCCTAAACCCTAAACCCTAAGTCGGGCTTGGGACCAAGCCCCAAGCAAGAAACTTCGGGGAGCAAACCCCCGAGCCATGATACGAAGGATGCTGAGCCAGGGCTTCGGGCTCGGGGTTTAGGGTTTAGAAACTGCAGCCGATCATGACACCCTAAGACCCACCTTTGGTTAGTAGGGAATGGAAGAATGGTAGTAATAGTAGTTATAATTGTACCCCATTCCTCCATTCCCTACTAACCAAAGGTAAGAAGAACCCTAAGACTTTAAGAACCCAAAACCCGGCTTAAGCCCTACACCCTTCATCCCTGGACCCGTTGCCCTACCCAGCCCAAGCCCGAAACCCTAAGCCCTCAACCTGCATAACGCCTCCATCGTATCTGTTTACGGTTTTGGGTTTAGGGTTTAGGGTTTACGGTTTAGGATTTAGGGCAATTGTGTAAACCTCACGTCAAACACAGAAACCGTATTGACTCGCAGAAAGTAGCCACCACTACTGCTACTACTACGACGACCACCAACACCACCACCACTACTTACTACTACACCCTTCTAGTGAACCCTTGCGACACCCCTGCAATAAAACTTAAAAGGGGCTTAAATCATTAGTACTGGTATTCCATTAGATCCCCATTAACTAGAGCAGAAAAAAACAAAACCCTCAGAAACCATTATAGAACCCTGATAGAAGCACTATGAAGCCCTTTTAAAGCTCCTTGACATCGCCTTGAACATCAGGAAGGTCCCTGCATCAGAAAACTTTAAAGGAAGTTGAAAGGAACCCGTAACAGAGAATTCTAAACCAATATAACCATCTTTAAAAGAACCTTTGAAGCCGTAATTTACACAACCGGATAAAGCTCTGCAAACACCATATTGACGAAAACCCTATCCAAGAAAAACATGCCTAATATAGGGGCCTTAATAAAATTAGAATAGGGTTTTGGGGCCTATTATACTATAATTACAATAAGGAACCCCCAAAATAGTATAGGAAATTATCTAGGCCCCTATGTTAAACCCAGTAGCTTTAGAGGTGCTGGCCTCGATGCACTGCGTCATCGCTGCCGAGGAAGGGAAGCCCCAGTTAGCGCCGACGGAAGCCCGGGCCTCCTGTGCCATTTCGGGGCGGCTAGGGTTTAATACGGTTTAGGGTTTAAGGCTTACAGGGTTTAGGGTTGAGGGTGTAGGGTTTAGGGTTAGGAGTTTGGGGTATAGGGCATCCAAAATACGAAGAGTGCTTTTTTGGGGGGGCCTTGATAGTTAGAATGGGTTTTGGGGGGTATAATAGCATAGCAAGCAAAGGCAAAATAGGACATCCTGAAGGTATCAAAGTTTGGGGAATGATTTTAGAAGCATTTCTTAAGGGGATCTAGAGGGTTCTGGAAGTTCGGGGTTTAAGACTTTGCGACTTCGGTTCCCACAACCCCAAAACTCCAAGACCCCAAAGCCCACACCCAAAGGGTCCAAGGTACTGTTATGGGGAATACCTTCCCAAACCATGATAGTAATTCCTTATATAGAAACCCTACATTCTACCATATAGGTACTTAGGACCCTTTGGGACAGTCTAAACCTAAAACCTCAAAACCGTCAGCCCCAAGAACCCACCCACCCCCAGGTCCTCCACGGAAGTGCTTTTGCGGAAGGCTTCCAAGAGCTCCCTCAGCAGCCTCTGGGCTTTCTCTTGAATTTCCAGATAGCTAGACTTTACGTACTTGGAGGTTCAGGGGCAGTTATAAGTGGGGTCTTAAGTCCCCTAATATGGGTTATAAGTACAGTTGCTCTACTTAGAACCCTACTTATAACTACCCATAAACCTCCAAGTAGACTTTACGTAGGGTTTACGGGTTTCCTAGACTCCCCCAACTACCCTTTATAGTAGTCCCTAATTACCTCTTAATCAGAAATATTAGAACCCTTTAAAGGGTACTTGGGGGGTCCTGGTTGAGGCCAGACTCTTGGGTTGAGGGCCTGGGTCCCTCGGGTGGAACGCTCGAGACTTGTAGGCCAAACCCCGGACAGAGGCTCCAAAACACTGAACTCCCAAGGCTCGAAGAAGTGTACTCTTTTCGTTTTATAGTGGGTCATATTATCCCAAAAAGTGTAAAGTTTATCCACTCAGCTACTCAGGTTCAAGGGGTGTTGAATCATGAAGTCGGGAAACGATTCAGCTGAAACTCGACGGAAAACGCAACGTAACTTGCGGAAAGACTACTGAAGCACCCACAAACCGCTCCCTTAGACCTTCGAGCAAAGCCCGGGGAGACCTTGCTCTCTGCTGTGCACATGCGGGAGATGTGGAAACTACCTTAGCCTACCAAACCCTACGTTTTTGCAGGTTCTTATTATGAACCCTAATATGGAGTTTATAGGGACTCTACAAAAAAGCAGGGTTTGGTACTCAACACAGCAGCCCAAACGCTCCATATGAGTATCTAGATCAAGAGGCTCGACTGAGAGGTGGACAGTTTTGTTCGGACAAAGACATAGGCAACCTTATGATACCATTTGGACCCCATGCAACCCTAGTCCCTGGCGAAACATATTCACGAGTTTGGGAAGGGTGGGGGTCAAGAACACGAAAGCACAGCAGGAGCGCAGTGCAGCCAAACGAAAGCAAGGACATCAGCACCTCGTTGTGTCACGTCAGTGTGCAGTGTGTCGGCGGCGAGGCCAAAGCTAGCTCGATGATAGTAATTACCTAGTTATCTATGCAACCAGCCCTAAAACTCACCAGCGTCATGGTGGCCTCCCCTCACTCTTGTGCTCCCTGAGAGGTTGCCAATCAAGTAGACGGCCCCTGTGCATGGCAAGAGCGAGCGTCTCGCGATCATAGTGCTGCATCCAAAGCAAACTGATGGCCCATGCCGGCCATTGCCAGCTGTGTCACCCAGTTGCGGTACCACCTTGTCAACACCTCCATCAGCCGGGTTGACTGCGGGTGCCTCAAACTGATCTCGATCCTCCAATACACCACGAGTGCATCGTTTGTCTCCGGCGTTTGCACAAACTTGTTAGCCGCTCCGCCTCTACCATGGGCACCAGACATTTGAGTTCCTTACTGGGGTGAAGGTTACTGTGGCCCGAAACCTCCCATGTCAACTGCTGGGGTTTCATTACACAGGGCGGGCCTTGGTTCAGCTATCTTCCACTTGGGAAAAAACTACACTACACAATAGCTACAAGGAATCCCAAAGAATAGTAGGACTAGTTGTCTGGGATCTCTGTTGGGGTAACGGTTGATACGTCGAACCAGCATTCTCATTCGTACTAGTACATGTCTGAAAGCAAGGTTCGGTGGTGTTACTACGTATGACGACTAAGGAAACTAGAACGCCCTGATTAATTAAGGAATACAACAAACTAAATGACATTGAGGACACTCATACAGCTTAGGCATGTCTTCCTTTGCTTAGTTATAAGCCTGTAGGGTTGCGAGCCAAGAAAGCCGGAAGCGTTGCCTGGCGGCCAGCTGCGCAGTGAGTACCAGCTCTGGGTCCCTCTGGGGAGGCTTGTTGCGGGTGAAGCGGGGGAGCTTAAGGATTTACTAGCCCGTTCAGAAATCCTGTTGGAAAAGTGTATACTTTGGGCTTTGACAGGAGGCCCAGCAACAAAAACATGTGCGCACGTATACCACTGAACAACCTACTACAGTTTAGGCGTGCGGTTTTTAAGATCAGCTTACGGGTCGCGCCTTGATTTTAAGGCCTTCACGTAGTTGTTCACGCCATGGGGGACGTGGAGTGCGCTTCTGAGAGATAGAAGCCATGACAAACCCACCATCGTTTGGGATAATCCAAAGGCCAGAGGCCTCGACAGGCCGACGGATGTTCCAAACCGGGTTGAACATGGCCACTTGACATGCTCTTGTCAACAAAACGATGGGCATGGCCCCGACCTTAAATTCGCCTTCTGAGGTTGACAGTTCAGCACGGAGGCCTAAATGCCTGAGATCGACTTCAAACATTGAGATCACCTGTGGCCCATCTCCATGGAAATACAGCTGCGAAGAAGCAATGACGGTGTCAGCCAGGAGGGCGTCCGCCCACCTCCCGGCCGTCGCGGGTTTCAGACCAGGACACCGGTCTGTCCTAGTCCTTGGCAGCCAGGCCCGAAAGGCCAAGGCGTCGCATGGGTTAGGGGGTCTCCCGCCCAGGTCATGCAATGTAATTAAACACAGATTTGTATGGAGAACCTAGCAACAGCAGTCTGAAAGACTCAGGCCGCTATGTTCGACGAGGGCTTCCACGGATCGAGCTGGAAACCCGAAGCACCCTTAAAGCCCTAAACCTTCAATCAATCCTGAAACTCTAACATCCTAAAAACTCGAATCTAGTAGGAGCTGCAAGGTTCTTCCTAGTTGGAGCTGAGGACCCCGGGTTCGGGTCCTTTGGTCACTTTTGACTGGGCTTTTAAGTAACCAGGGAGAAAAAAGTATAAACTTTTATTTCATAATGGTTCCTTTAAGAAAAAAGGATTAAAGTATGGTACTCCAATGCCCAGTTGAGGTAAAGGGTTTAGGGTTTTGAAGCGCGGGCAGCTGGAACTGTACTACCTCACACCCCCTAGCACCCTGAAATCCGACTCCGAAAGGCTGAGGTTTAAAACCAACATCCCAGGACCCTCCTTGTACCCTCAAATAGGGGTATATGGTCCCAAATAATGGGTACTTAGGGTCTGATAGGGGGTAGATGGAGGGTCTTGGTCCGAAACCCAATTCTGCTTTCCTATACAGCGAATCCCAGAAAGTTGGAACATGGGTTTATGTAGGAGGATTAGTGCTAGGATCCCTTATAATTTACCTTAAGGGCATGAGGAGAATGATGTTCCAACTTTCTGGCTTCTACTGTAAATGCCGAAACTCTAAACCTCAAACACACATCTACACACACACACTGAAAAACGTGGTGGAGTCGGCCCAGAAGGCGACACCGTTGAACCCTAAACCCGGGTACCAGGACCCCCCAAGTAACCTCTAATAGAGCCCTTATGGTCCTTAATAGTGGGTATTTAGGGTATATTAGAGGGTAGTTGGGGGTCTAGGCACAGTCAACTTAGCGTTACTTCTTCGAGGCTTCGAGGGAGGGTTTGGGACTAAGGGCTTCAAATAGATAACAGAAAGCTGGAAGATCATGATCCTCATGCCCCTAAGGTAAAGTATAGGGGATCCCGGCACTAATCGTCCAGAATCCATGTTCCAACTTTCTGGGATTCACTATAAGGTTCTCAGACCAGGCTTAGTGACCCTCTTCGGCAAGATGCTTCCTCAAGGCACCCAATACAAACAAGTGCCTGCCGATCAATTTCCAGACTCCAGCGGCCAGTGGCAGAGGAACGTTCACAACATTTCTATGGTCTCGGTTTCGGGGCCGGGGAGCCTGAAACCCGTCTATACAGGTCTGAATAACTAGCAACAGCACCCCTGTATAGTCCCTGTACAGTGCATGTACTATACAATCCCCCGACAAATTTTTCAAGCCCCAGCATACACTCCCGACGTCTGCACCCGTAGGCCCTGCATATTACCTATAAATACTCATACTGCAAGATCCTAAGCCCTCAACCCTAATTCCTAAACCTTAAGCGCCTAAGAGCCCTAAGAACCTTAAGAGCGTTCCCAGAACCCGAAACCCTAAACGCTCCCCTATACCCTAAACCCTAACCCCTAAACCCTAAATCCTAAACCCTAAACCCTAACCACTAAGCCCTAAATCCTAAACCCTAACACACTGAGGCCCTAGCCCTCCGTCGAGGCCGATCCTCTCCGAGTCCATCGCTTCCACGGCCTCTCTTCAGGTGGGGGCTCCGGTGCTCTAGGATTTAGGGTTTAGGGTTTAGGGTTTAGGATTTAAGCTTCAGGATTCTAGGGTTTGGGGATCTTAGGGCTTTGGGTTTAGGGTTTTGTAGGGCTTTGTGCTTAAGGTTTCGGGTTGAGGGCTTTGGGTTCGAGGGTGTAGGGCTTATAGGGTTTGGGTTCCAGGGTTCAAGATTTACAAGTTCGGGCTGCGGCTCGCCAATTAAACTTTCGACTAGTCGCAGATCATGGCGCAAGAAGAAGCCTGATGGATCTACCTGGACCCGAAAACATAAATTCGGGGTCCGAAGCCTGAATCCCTAAACCCTACAGCAACCGACCACGGGTTCAACCGTTCCACACGGATGTCAGTGGCCTTGTTCATGCGGAAACCACAATCAGTAGGCAAGGAAGCCACGAACTGCAAACACAAGCCCAGCCGACTTCCGATGTAAACTGGGCCTAAGTCCTACTCTAGAACTATATTTTATCTTATGTTGTACTGCTGTATTATATGTAATTCTACTCTCTAGTATCTTTCAATATAATTTACTATCTTTCATTGTATGATGTATTCATACACCTTGACTAGTTCATGGTTGGGATAGGATTAAAAAATTTACGTGTTTATTCCTTATTGGCTTGAAGTACCCATAAAAATGTAAAATCTTACCCAACTATGACAAAGTTGATTCTATGATGTATTACTAAACCCTAAACCCTAAACCGGCTTATCTTCTCCACCCAAGAGCCCTTCGAGCCTCCACTGGGGGAGCCTTCGGAACCGGCGCCCGACAGCGCGGCCTAGAAGTCAGGAATTCGTCTTTTAGGCTTTGTTTGGATTAGGGGCTTTGGTTTATTTAGGGGTTTAGGATTTAGGGATTTAGGGATTTAGGGTTTAGAGTTTAGGTCAGTTCGGTGTCTCAAGAGCGTAATCGACTGATAGATTGGGGTCGGAAGTGCACATCGTGCACCGGCATTGAACTGCAGAACAACTGTTTTTACACCCTATACTCAAATAATCAACTCATAACTCCGAAAACAAATTTCCTTGCAACCCAAAGCCCGCACCCAGGAATGCAGCAAACACCCAAAGCTAAAACCTGAAGGTTTAGGATATATAGGACTCAGGGTTAGAGCAATGAGCTCAGGGGTTCACGATTTAGGAAACCCTAAACCCTATTGGCTTTGAAGCAATTACAAACCCCTACCGAGCCCGAAGAGCCAGCGCCGAAAGCCATTCTACAACTTATCTAGACCCCAAAATGTAAAATCTCTTGGGTTACAGCTGTCGTATTACAGCTAGGTGGGGGCTTTTAAAGCTGTTTAAAAATATTAGTAAATATGACCCTCTTCAGCCCAATAAGGGAAAATATAAAATGTCCCAAAGCCCTACAGTAGAAGCCAGAAAGTTGGAACATCATTAGCCTCCTGCCCTCTCCTTCTATGCACGTAGCACCGCCGATTGCTTGCCCTGGGGCTGACAGGGCCCTGAGCAGATATCCTTGCTGGAACGCCATGCTGAGGAGATCGTGCGTCAGCTCCGGAGGAGGGACGCCAGTCACATGACTGAGCAACGGCTCGGGCTCGGTGAGCCGATTGTGCCCTGGGGTCGCCAGACCCAGTCTGGCAGCTTCGGCCCACCGGCGTGAGCTCTCCTCTTTTAGAGCTTTGANAGTCACATGACTGAGCAACGGCTCGGGCTCGGTGAGCCGATTGTGCCCTGGGGTCGCCAGACCCAGTCTGGCAGCTTCGGCCCACCGGCGTGAGCTCTCCTCTTTTAGAGCTTTGATGAACAACTGATCGCCGGTTCTCATCTCTCCAGCCGGCCTTAGCGAACCGATGTCCACATTCCCCGGGACGCCTATCAGGCGACGCTTCGGCGTCCTTTAAAGTAAAGTATAGGGAATCCCAGCATGAATCATCCTAAATCTATGTTCCAACTTTCTGGGGTTCACTGTACCATGAAATAGGCTACCCCTAAAGCAGGTACTACAAGTTTTGGTCGAGTTAAGACCCAAAAGCGAAACCGACAGATTTAAAAGCGGCCGAAAGCCACCGGTCGCTTGTATTGTAGGGAGTATTGTTATTATTACTATTATATATGATTACTATTATTATTGTAGTATTATTATTATTATTATTTTTGGTAGTAGTAGTAGTAGTAGTAGCAGTAGCAGTAGCAGTAGCAGTAGTAGTAGTAGTAGTAGTAGTAGTAGTAGTAGTCGCGCAGGGCGTTTAGGGCTGGCTTGGGGTTTAGGGTTCAGGCTTGCCGTGTTCAGGGTTTTAAACCCTGAGCCCAAACACTTAGGGTCTATATTACCCTAAACCCTAAACCCTAAACCCAAAACCCTAAACCCTGAACCGTAACCCTAAACCCTAAACCCTAAACTCTTAGGGTCTATATAGGAGCTTGGAGCTCTGCGGCCCGCACCGTGCACTCGACTCTTTCTGGAGGGCCTTGGCCTGCTAGGGCGTAACACAAGGACCGTTACCCTAAGAGTCTATGCACCCAGACAGGTTCCTTGAAGGATCCCTATGGATTCCTTTCACGGTGCCACAAGGCTTCTATAGGGTTTAGGGCTTCAGGGTCCATGTAGACAAATAGTATATACTCTAATCTTGAAGTACTCCCTATACAGGTCCATTGGGGGTATATGTTGCAGCCAAGTGTTTCTGCACGGTTTCCATATATAAGGGCCTGAAAGGGTTCTAGCGATACACTATGCTGTCAGTAAGTATAGTAAGGAACCCTAAGGAAAACAAAAGGCTTCTGTCTATAGTACCCTTACCCTACTTTTTTGCAGGGTCCCAAGATATGTCCGTACAGGATCCCACAGGAAAGTAGGTTCTGGTTCAGTACGGATTATGGCTTTCAGTTCCCGGAGATAAGAGTTCGAAACCCATGTTGCGGGATTCAATTTTGCGGGCTAACTTCTTGGATTGGAGGGCGTTCAAGGCCCTAAACCCTAAACCCTAAACCCTCATCGGTGGGATATGGAAAGCTATGCAAAGTCCGAACCAGCCATTGAAAGGCCCGGGGACCGTGCGAGCACACAGAACAACCGAACAAGAAAGCAACGCAGCAGATCACCGACAGAAAAGTCACTCGTCACTGGCCCTAAACCCTAAACCCCTAAACCCTAAACCGTTCACTGGTCCTCAGAATCTCGAGTAGAGCTCCCAAGCCCTCGACCTCTGAACCTCCAAACCACCAACCCGTTTTTGGGAGTTTCCGAAAATAGGGGGCCCTAATATAGTACCCCAGATGGTAGCATCCGTTTATAAGGACCCCAAATAAGGTACCCCTAATTTTCGGAAACTCTTATATTCGAAACTCGCACACTGTAAAACCCCCAGCCCTTGAAGCCCTCAAGGAGTTGAAACCAAAATCCCCTCCAGCGCTCCCCCTAAACCCTAAACCCTAAACTCTAAACCGGCACCCGTCCTTGGGAACGGCGGGGACTGCAAGCCGCCGGGGTAGGTCAATCGGCTTCCTGGCTGTTAATGTAGGAACCTTAATGGGGCTTAAAGGGTTCCTCTAAGGGCACCCCCGAAAAAGGTTTAGGATTTAGGTTTGGGGTTCCCTGGTTTTGGAGTCTACGGTTTAATGTAGGAACCTGATCAAGAAACTTTGGGCCTTTATTCGGGTTCCTTATATGAATCCTACTGTTTTGGTGTCAAAGGCCCGGGGTTTCTTAATCAGGTTCCTACATTACCCAGTTAGGGTAGTTGTCAAAGTTATGGCCCCTTCATGGGTAGGTGCCGTATTATAATAAGGACCCAAAAAGGGACCCTAATACTGCTAGGGTTTAGGGTTCAGCTAGTATAGTGAACCCCAGAAAGTTGGAACATGAATGTAGGAGGATTAGTGCTAGGATCCCTTATACTTCACCTTAAGGGCATGAGGATAATGATGTTCCAACTTTCTGGCTTCTACTGTAGGGTTCAGCTGGTAGGGTTTTAGGGATCAGGATGTAGGATTCAGGCCCTGGAGCCTGTTAAGGCTCAAGGTTCTACTTGCAGAGATCCTTTCTGGGGTCCTTTCAGGGATCCTTTGAAAGACTCAAACAATCAGTAGGGTTTAGGGTTTAGGTTCTGGTTCATAGTAGAAGCCAGAAAGTTGGAACATCAATATCCTCATGCCCTTAAGCTAGAGTATAGGGGGTCCTAGCACCAATCCTCCTAAACCCATGTTCCAACTTTCTGGGGTTCACTGTAGGGGTTTAGGGTTTAGGCCTTGGGTTGGCGTTTAGGTCAGGGTTTTGGGTCTTAAGGTTTGCGGCTTAGGGTAGGTATCGAGATTTACGGCTGAGGACTGGTAGGCTAGATGCCGGTGGCACTACCAGTAAGACAGCCATATTTTCCAACAACAGCAAGATGTATTTGTTCACAAAGGTCCTCCACCCTTTGCAAGAAGAATCCCAAGCTCAAATTCCCGCGGCATGTGATCCTCAAAAGCTATTCCACTCAGACGCAGCAAAAATGCCGGCGCAAACCCTAGCAGTGAAAGATCGCAGAGAAAGCTAATAGAGCGCACACTACAATACTGGCAAAAGCCCCAAGCTCCACCCTGCACAACGTCCGCTTCGAACACCTACCATGCATATACATACATGCATACATAGATACATACATGCATGCATACGTACATACATGCATACATACAATCATAACATCATACAAAAACACACACATACGTACATACATAAAACCATACATACATACATACATACTTACTTACTTACTTACTTACATACATGCATACGTAAATACTTACATTACATTACATTACATCACATTACAATACACCACATAGATAACTACATAACTACATCCTTACATCCATACATTCATATATCATCATACACCCATACATGCATACATACATACATACAGACATACAGACAGACAGACAGACAGACATTACGTTACACTAGTGCATTATTGCATTAAAGCATTAATACATTAATACATTAATGCAATAGTACAATACACCAGTACATCGATACACACATACATACATATATAAATCCATACACCCATACATCCATGCACACCTACATACATACATGCATACAGGCTTTACATGCTTTACATACATTACATACATTACACACATTACATACATTGCATGCACTACTACATATGTTACATACATTACACATGCCTGGGTGTGCTTTGAAGGCCAAACTTTGTGTACGGCTTTGGGGGTGCCCGACTTTCATCTTCAATCGCGCACGGCAGTGTGTGGATGCACCACCATACTTGGAGATTCATGGGTAGTTATAAGTAGGGTTCGAAGTAGGGTAACTATACTTAGAACCCATATTGGGGACCAATAACCCCACTTATACCTACCCTAACCCCGACACCCCTAAACCCTAATTAAAGCCCATAGAACCCTTAAAGCGACCCTACACCCTTATAACCCCACTTATAACTATCCCTGAACCTCCAAGTATCGGCTTTTGGGAACAAATTCGGCGTCAGCTGGCGGACGGAGCTGGCCCGGTCTGCAACAAGAACCCGAGTTTGGTGCGACATCTGTGTTGAAGCTTCCGCAAAACCCTAAACTCCTAAACCCCAAACCCTAATTCCCACACACTAAACTCCTAAACCCCAAACCCTAATTCCCACACACTAAACTCCTAAACCCCTAAAACCCTAAACCCCTAAACCCCAAACCCTAAACCCAAGACGCGCCTTGGAGTTGCCGTCACCGGTCGTACAGCGGCAGGCGCGCCTCTCCACTCAGGGTTTCGGGTTTCTACCAGTTTCGGGTTTAGGGTTTAGGAGTTAGGGGTTTTCGGTTTACCACTTCAGGGGCTTAGGGTTTCGGGTTTCGGGTTTAGGAGTTAGGGGTTTAGGGTTTAGGGCTTACCAGTTTAGGGGTTTAGGGTTTCGAGTTTCGGGTTCATGGTGTCGAGTTTCGGGCTTTAAGGGTTTAGGGTCTCGGGTTCAGGATTTAGGGGTTTATGGGTGAAGCTGGCTCCCCGGTCTGCAGCCGACTCTAGCCGTCCGCAGCTACCTTCCCACGCGCGTGGAGCAGTAGAAATGCAGTCAGAAATGCGGTCCGAAGGCTGCAAGTAGATAACTATACGATACTGTAAGGATATAGCTATAACTAAGATACTATAAGATACTATACGTATATAACCTGTTGAAAGCATAGAAACGATTCTAAGAAGAACAGTCCAACCCCGCAGACGGTAGAACGCAATACCGACATGTCCTATAACCCGTAATCCTTGACTGCACACCGCAAACCCTCTGCGATTAAACCCAAACCCAAAAGCCCAGAAACCCTCCCAAGAAACACAAAAAGCCTTCTCGAATCCCAAACCGCCTCATGCATTCATACATACATACATACATACATACATACATACATACATATCTGCGTCTGCATGAACTTATGTATGTATGTATGCATGTATGGCAATTGGATGGGATGGGATGGGATGGGAAATTATATGTATGTAGGTAGTATATATATATATATATATACGAGTATATGTATATGTGTGTGTATATATATACACATATTTTGTGCGTTCGTCGTTTTGTTTATCTGTATGTCTATTATCATCTATAGTCTACATATATATATATATGGTGCAGCGCTGCTAGGCCCCCCCTCCCCGTATGGTATTCCCCCCTCCCCCCCTGTAGTTCCCTGTGGTGAGGGTTCCCCCCTGCCCCTCCTCCCGATGGTTGCGGTCGGCGTTGCCCCCTTCCATGGCTATTGCTGGTTAGGCGTCCGATTGCTAATGGTTTGGACCTTAGGATGTGATACAGTTCCACTGAACTCCGACCTGCCCTGAGCTCCAAAGCAAATGATAGTGATGAATATGATGGTGATGATGATGACGAGATGATTGTCATGATCCCCATCCGCACTCCCCTCCGGTCCCTTGCTCACGAGTCCCGAATGAAAATCATTCAAAGACGTGCTTAAGCTTACTGCTAACGAGCCGAACCGAAACTTGGCCTGGAATGACAACGCACGATTTTCAACTAAATAAAGCAATGAACATGAGGTGCCGAAGGCCAGAGCCACAAAAGAGCAAAGGTACCACCAGCAGCCACACTGGGAATAGCACATCAACGTCAATGTGCACAACATCATCCCCAGCATTCTCATCTGTGTGTCGAAGGGGAGGGGAAGGGGAAGGAGCCCTGTGGTTCCCTGTGTTGTGGATTACCCTTCCCCACCCCGCCCCTGTGGTTCCCTGTCTTGTGGTTCCATGTGTCGTGGGCTATCCCTCCCACCGCCCTCCGTTTGCCAAGGCGAGAGGCCTGGCTTTGGGGGGGTGCATACCATGGGGGGTGTGTGGGGGGGGCCTGCGACGCGGCGACGCGGCACCATATACATATTTATGTGCATCCGTATCTATGCTACATATCTTTATTTAGTTGTCTAAGTTTATGCAGAACTGAACACGAATAAAACTCTGTCAACATCAGTTTTACGCTGCAACACACAGCTGTAGAACTGGCTGTGAGCAATCAACTTGCCTTGACGTACTCCTGCAGCTGGCGGGCGGCGCACCTGTTGCTCGAAATCTAAGCACCCTACAGTTCAGAGCATACTGCTGGCGTTAAGTTGCAACTGTCAACAAGAGAACTGGTTGCTATAAGGATTTCTTTATTAAAGGGCGCCTTTAAATATAGGGTTCCTTTGAGGGATCCTTTAACAGTTCCTTTCCTTGGAGGTTCATGGGTAGTTATAAGTAGGGTTATAAGTTATAAGTAGGGCAACTATACTTATAATCCATATTAAGGGATCTATAACCCCACGTATAACTGCCCTAACCCCTAAACCCTAAACCTACAGAACCCGTAAGGGAACCCTAAACTCTTATAACCCCACTTGTAACTACCCCTGAACTTTGCAAGTAAGGTTCCTTGAAAAGCTTTAACTTTAACGGTACTATAGGGTTCTAGAATAGGGTCTCCTTTCAGGGGTTCTAGAATAGGGTCCCCTTTAAGGGTTCCTTTTAGGCTCCTGTAACCCACTTAGACCTACCCCTGAACCTCCAAGTGAGGCTCCGTTAAAACCCTAAACCTTAAACCCGAAACCCTGTAGAACCCTGAAAGGAACCCTAAGGCTCTTCTAGGTGGGGCTTTTAAAGCTTTTGAAAAATCCTCTTAAGCCCAATAAGGGAAAATCCAAAATGTCTCAAAGCCCTACCTAGTAAGGCTTGTTTAAAAGCACAGGTTGTGAAGCTCCGTCCTCGGGCACTAGCGGCCCGTGGGGGCGCGCCATTTTCGGGGAGGGCGCCGGCGCCATGGCGTTTGTAGGGCGAAGGGTTCTAAGGTTTAGGGGTTAGGGCTTTAGGGCTTTAGGGCTTTAGGGCTTTAGGGTTTTAGGGTTTTAGGGTTTTAGGGTTTGGGGTTTAGGGCCGTTTAGGGTTTAGGGCCGAAAAGTTTAGGGTTTAGGGGCGTAGGGTTTAGGGATTTAGGGTTGAGGGGGTTTAGCTTGGGGATTTCGGGGAGTCTAGGCCTCAGGGCTTTGGGCTGGGCTTTGGGCTTATGGGCTCATTGGGTTTATGGGGTTTACATGGGAGTTCCGAAAATAGGGGACCCTAATATAGTACCCTAAATGGTAGGATCCTTATTGTTACAAGGACCCCAAAATAAGGTACCCCTTATTTTCGGAAACTCCCTGACATGAGGTTTAGGGCTCAGGGTGTGGATTTACGGATTCGGGGGCAGGGTCTGCTCTTCCAGTTGAAGCAAAGCAGACCTCTGGGTCGGCTCTCTGAAGCTTTTGTCCCAGATAAGGGACATTTAGGGTCTAATAAAGGGTAGATGGAGGGCCTCGGAAGGTCTGAAAAATCGAAGGATCTAGAATTCCGAAATCCGGCTCTGTGCTCGACAGCCAGCTTAGGCTCCAAGATGACGCAGGGTTCAGAGGCTTAGGGCTGGCAACTTCTCGTCTAGGGCCTGAGTTTAGGGAGCGAAGGGATGCAAGTAAACTTCTCTAACTTGGGGCCCCCATTTGCGGAGCCGATAAGAAGGCCGCACCCTCATCAAAAAGACCCAAAGGCATCCTAATTTAGAGGACTACCCATGTAGGGGCCTGTGATCTTTATGCTAAGCTTCGCTTCATGTCTTGACTGCGAGATAGACCTCTCGACTTGATACGACGCGGCCGGCAGGCACGTCCGAGCTCTTGAAAGCCTACAGTTTCGTTTAGGAGGGTTTAGGGTTTTGGGTAGGTCAGGCCTTCGGGGCACTCGTCTGCAAAGCAATCTAAGTCTAGAGTCTCGAAACCAAGCTGATTTTGTATCCTTAGGGTTTGTGAATGCGCGGTCATAGCTCTGGGGTTCATGGGTTTCTGTGCAGTTTAGGACTCATGGAAGATTTCGGACAAAGGGCATGCAAGACTACCTACTTCAATTCAGCCGCACAGGCTTGGGTGTATCAACACTCGGCGATACTGGTTAAGTTGCCAAGATAAGCAAATCATACTATGTCCCTATCCCGACGGCTCCAACCACCAGAATGGACAACTGTGAACTCCATGGCAACATAGCGAAAGGTGCCGGTGGCAGCAGCCCAGTATGCAGTATGCCTTGGACCCATAAAGACTAACTCTAAACCCTAAACCCTGAACCCTAAGCCGCAAAAGGATTCGGGGTATGTCATGCTGGATGAGAGCACACTATGAAAGATCTTATGGCTGTTTAAAGCTCCGATGACCGAAAACCCACAGCCTTCCCAACACCGTCCCTCCGAGAAGCCTTCACACTGGCATTGATAATAATTGCTATAGTAGCAAAAAAAGCTCCAAAACAACATATAGCCATAATAATAGTTATAAAAGACAATGCTTACAAGTAGTGATAATAGTAATGATAATAACAATAATAACTGTAATAACTGTAATAGCTGTAATAATAGTAATAACAAAAAATAATAGTAATGCTAGTAATACCAGTCATTAGTAATAATCACAATAATGATACTAGCAATCGTAGTAATAGTAGTTAGAACAGTAGCACGAGTAATAATAGTAATAGTAATACTAAGTATTCATGAAAGTACTAATCTTGAACCCTAAACCCTAAGTACTACCCAGAGGCTCCATAGTAGTTCCTTTTTGGAATTACCTTATAGGATTCTATATATGAACCCCAAAAAGGAACTACTATGGAGCCTTAGGGTAAACACTAATCATCGTGGGACCACTCAGCTCCAACGCTGCAAGCATCCACATCCCTCAACACTCGATTAGGGTTTAGGGTTTAGGGTTTAGGGTTTAGGGTTGAGGGTTGAGGGTTGAGGGTTTAGGGTTTAGGGTTTAGGGTTTCAAACCCTAGCCCTTTGCACGCAAAGCTTGGTGTGTGGTTGTAATTCCATGGGTGGGTGTGGACTCGGGGCGTTGTAGGGATGTGGGAACATCAGGAGTCATGTCTCGGTGCTACGTAGAAAAGGATCCTAAAGCCCAGCATGGTTTTCGATGGCTTCGGGGTTTAGATCAGGAGGTTCTAAAACGTGGAACCTTTAGCGGGAGACAGAAAACCTATTCGCTGTGCTCCTCACCCTTCTCCGACAACCCGAAAGGCAGGGAGTGCTCCGACTCCTCGCAGCTCGCAGTGCCCAACAAACCCTAAACCCTAAACCCTAAACCCTAATTGACAGGGGTTTGGATTTAGGGTTTTAGGGCTTGCAGTCAATGAAGGGCTGGATTGACCTCCGGAACGCCAAAGCTTAAATTTAAATGCTCAGCTACTAAGCCCTGACAAACAACCCGTTTACAGCCTGTCAAAGCCCTCCGAACGTTCCTCCCAGCTTTCCTCCACACCGTAGTTGGTCCCGGAAACCCTAAATGTATTAAACCCTAAACCCTCAAGCTCCAGACCTCAGAGGGGATCATACATGCATACTGTAGTTCTTCTTATCGGCCCAACATCGAGCTTGGTCGGCTTATGTCGGCTTTCAGAAGTTGAAATCCAGCTGCAAGATTTTGTGTTGCGATTGCTCAGGGTTAAAAGATGGGGTTCAAGACAAAGTTTCGAAGATTGCGCTGAGCCCCATTGAACAATAAAACCCTCATACTATAGGGGCCTAAATAATTACCAGTACTATTTTGGAGGGCTCGAATCGCCGGAACAGCCCGGAACATCGGCAGCCCCAAGCACATTGTGTGCCTTTTTCTTTCGGTCCTCTGTGCTCGCTCGCTTCATTCTCCAACCTGGCATCGACGCCTCAGGCAGTGCAGCGCAGGTCGGCGGCGCGAAACAAGCTACCCTTTTCTCCACACCGTGGTTGGTCCCGGAGTCACTGTAGAGTAGCCCTAAAGGCCTCTACACCGGCAAGCTATCAAAATGCATCTTGTGGAGATTAACACCAGAGAGCCTCCAACGAAGGGCGCCCAGGCTTACTTGAAGGTTCATGGGTAGTCATAAGTAGGGTTATAAGTTGGGTAACTATACTTATAAGCCATATTAGGGGACTTACAATCCCACTTATAACTACCCCTGAACCTCCAAGCAGGCTTACCCAAGCGAAGGCCTTAGAGCAGCCTGCTTGCCGCAATCACAGCGAAGTCTCTGCCGTGCCCAAAATTAAATCCTCAAAGCGGGGTGTGGAAAACACCTGGGATTTCTACAAGCTGAAGATTCCCCAAACAGCTCGTATTCGAGTCTAAGCCTATGTCTACCCTGGTGGCCCTGCATTCTGAACTTCCCCCTAAACTGTCACAGAGAGCTCCCTAAGCTGCAACCGGAAACCCTAGACTAGACAGAGTTTAGGGCTTGGGGTAGTGTGGATTCTTGGGGCACCTACGGTCATGTTTGACAAAACGCCCAAAGGACTCCACTGACATAAGGCCCGAAACTTCATGCTATAAGGCGTATAAGCCCGAAGCCGCCATAACCTTGCCCAACCCGTCAGAGCGAACTGTGATGCAAGCTCTGTCTACATAACTACTACCCTAAAGAGTCAACCAACATAGAGATGTCCCAGATTTCCCGCTGGTCGTCATGGACTCGTGACTTCAGGAGTCAGGCATGTCAAGTCAATGGATTTAGCAGGTCTCCACCATCAAGGTATAGGGGGCTAATCTGCAAGTCCTCAGGATCACCCAAAGGCAACTGTGAGTATGCAGGGGGGGCGGATGTCGCAAACGACTATACGCAGGGTGGATAATCTAGAGCCCTTAGAGGTTTAGGGTTTAGGGTTTTAGGGTTTAGGGTCTACCAACTCTGCAAAGTCTCAGGTCTTGGCTCTGGGGTTTCGAGTTTAGGGTTCAGGCTGTAGGATTCGGGGTTTATGGTTCAGAGTCGACGGTTTAGGATTTCCGGCCTCCAGACAAGGCTAGCCCTTGGTTCGGATAGTATGGAGCATCTAAATTTCTGTCTCCTGCTTGGGTTTGAGTAAACCATAAGAATGTCAAACGTTACGCAACTATGACAAGATTTGTGGTCTCCCCTGACCCCTACCTAAACCCCCAAGTAGGTAGAATAATGGCCCAATACCTATAAAAGGCCATTATTCCACATACTTTGGGGGTCCAGGTAATAGGGTAACTCCATTTAAGGCACTTATACCTCTACTTATAACCTACTTACTAAGTCCCCTGCCCCTTCAAGTAGACCCTAAGGGTCTTCAACCGGTCCTTGACTTGACAGCCTCGCAGCAATCGCCCCAGGAGGCTTCAAAAATAATCTTGGCACTATAGAGACTGGATCACAGTGTCAAAGAAGCCCTAAACTGTTAAACTTCCAAACCCACAGCGCCTAAGCCCTAAACCCTATAAACTTCAAGATACAAAACCCTAAACTTCTAAAGCCTAAGACATCCTGAGACCTAGAACTCTAAACCCTGAACCCTCAAATGTTGTGCTAGGCCTCCGGCCCTCGAAGATGAGATACAAGCCCTAATTATCCGTACCGCGTACCCCCTCCCCCCCCACAAGACTTATTCATTTCCTAAGCGTTTAGGTCTAGGGCCCCTGGCCTCGATCCCCATAAACCAAGGGAAAAGGGCCTATACCTTACCCAGAGGCCCCAAAGTAGTTCCTTTTTGGGGTTCCTATTTAGAAGTCTATAAGGTAATCCCAAAAAGGAACTACTTTGGGGCCTAACGGAGCCTACCTTTTTAGGGCTCCTTATTATGATTTCCTTATATAAGTCCTTAAAAAGGTAGGTTACGTAGGGTTAAGGTATACCTTAAAACCTCGAAAAACCCTACGAAAGATCGCGTTTCCCGCGGGAAAGGGCCCCGTACGCCTTGAAAAGGAAGCCTCAGAAGCCAACCCTAAACCCTATAGGGTTTAGGGTTTAGGGTTTAGGGTTTAGGTTTTAGGGTTTAGGGTTTAGGGTTTAGGTTTTAGGGTTTAGGGTTTAGGGTTTAGGGTTTATTCCCTGACCCGTCAAATCCCCAAATCCGAACGCCAAAGCCCTCAACTCCGCGTAAACTGCATAGACGATAGGGGGGCCGTAATAGTGAGATTAGGGTTCCCCTAAAGGGTTCTATAGGGAACTTCGATTCTACAATCTAGGGCCTTACTGCGGGGAATTGGGTTTTGGTGTATATGATAGTACACTTATATATACAAGCACTGTAAGCGGCAATTATTACTAGTCAATGCCATCTTCCTTGCAAGGGCTCATGGTTTCTGAGTAGGACGTAGGGTTTTATCCTTCGGGGCTGATGGCTGCAAGATGCAAGCATAGGGTTTGGCACTTTAGGGGAAGTGCCCTACTCACAAGTATCCAACCCCAGAAAAAGAAAAAAAACGAAACCACTGAGCCCTAAACCCAAAAGCCCGAGGCTTTCCTGAACCCGTAGAACCACAATTATTGCTATGATTATAAAATTCGTGTTATGAGTATTTCTGTTATGATTCATACAATTACTAGAATTGTGTACTGCTTGTACTATTTCTATTGTTGTCATTATTGTTATTGTTATTGAGATTCTTGATATTGTTCTTGCTGCTATTGTCATTACATTTATTGTTGTTAGTATCGTTCTTATTCTGGTTCTTGTCGTGTGTATTATTGTTATTGCTATTGTTAGTATTACTGTTGATTGTTATTTCTACGATTATTATTCTATCGTTCGAACTGCTATTGTTGAGATAATTACTACCACTACTGCTACTACTACTACTACTGCTGCTGCTGCTGCTACTACTACTACTACTACTACTGTTAGTATCATGCATTTATAATCATACTATTCTGAAGATCAATAGTGCTCATATTGATATAACAATAATAGTAAAAACTGCAAGAATGATATGAAGTATTACTACTACTATATTTACTTGTTTAATTGTTGTCAATGTGAGTATGAATATTCTTATCATTACTGGTACTACTGTTGGCTATGATTACATGTGTGTTTTTTCTTATTACTAGTCCTGGTAGCAGTACATTGTTATTGTTATATTGTTAATGCTATTGTTATTGCTACTAGCATTGTGACTATTATTGCTACTATTTATGTTACTAGTGTCATTATTGTTATTATTAGTATTAGTACTCGTATTCGTATTTGTATTTAGTACTAGTGTTAGTGCTAATATTATCATGAGCATTTTTATTGTTATTACTATTATGATGGTCTTCATTATTGTGATTACTATGGTTGTCATTGTTAATAAAACCTGTTATCTTTACTATCATATTACTATTCCGATTATGCTTATCGTTATTACTATAATACTATTCCTACTACGGTTAGTCTTGTTGCTATCTGCTGCTAGTAACCCTTGATCCTTCAAGCAGTCGCCTGGCGGCTGCTGCCAGCGAATGTACCCAGACCCCGGGAGGATCCAAAAAGTAGATCCCGTAAGGGGGTTCCTATAAAGTACCCTTTAGTAGCTAGGGTCCCAAATTAGGGAATCTACTTTCTAGATCCTCCCGGGGGCTGGACTCGGAGACTCGGGGTTCAGGGGTGTTGAAACCACGCACGTTGAGGAACGCATCTTCAGAAAAGTAGGGGTACCTTATTATTTTGGGGTCCTTATAATAAGGATCCCACTTTTTGGGTACTATATTCGGGTCCCCTATTTTCGAAAATTGGTCTTGACTAGCAAGATCTCATATTGCATTGCATGAAATGAAGCCCATATGCACGGGCACGGATAACCAACTAGGCGCTTCAGTTCCACGATTTCAAGACGGTCGGGATCCAGCCATTTGCCGCCAGGCCAAGTCTACGCAAAACTCTCGAACGAACCGGTTCTTTGCGGAGTGTCCCCAGGTGGGGGCAGCAATTGATGGAGCGCTGAATGCTGGACTTGTTGGCTCACGCTTTAAGAGCTACATCTTCATTGCAATGGCTGCACTACAAAGCCTACACCTTACCAAGTGACTTACCAACTCCGTTAGTTCAATTTGAAACTCTGTCTGGAGATGTCCTGAAACCCAGCGAAAACCTCAAGCCCACCTAGGTTCCTGAGTAGCCCCATTATAATAAGGGTACCCTTTTTCCTACTATTCGGTTTTAATACGGGAACCCAAAAACCAAAAGGGCAAACGGGTACTACTCGGGAGCCTAGCCACTTCTAAACCCCAGACCCCAACTAGTTCATGGCTGGGATAGGAATAAACAGTTTGATGTTTATTCCTTATTGGCTTTAAGTACCCATAAAAATGTAAAATGTTACCCAACTATGACAAAGCAAACCCGAAGAGTTCCCAAGACAAAATCCGAATTTTCAGCCCTCTGTGATCCGACTGAGGCCCGCAGCTCGCACGTTGCGTCTTAAGCTTCCTAGACCGTTTAGGGATTAGGGTGTAGCGGTTCAGGTTTTTTGGGAACGCCGTTTGGTTTTGGGTTTTAAGCTGCATGGCAGGGTTTACGATTCAGGGTTCAGGTCTAGACCTTACGATTTGTACCGTCCTTCAAGCACCAACGGCCAAGCCGAAACCGGCGGCCCTCGAACGAGCAGCTTAACACCGGGGCCCGTTCAATAGGGCCCCTAAGTTATTCGAGGTTCGAAGACAAAGATCCATGTGTCATATGTCTCTCAAAAACTACTTATGCATCCGTATTATGAACCTTGAAAACCGGCCTAGTCCCCTCCAAATTCTTGTAGAACACCGAGATTGGCCTTTAAAACGAGGTGCCAACACGGCCCAGCTGGCTCCGGAACGTCTAAGATCCTGTTAAACACAAAGAAAGTTCTACAAGAAGACCATACGAAACCGTTAACACACCATGAACATCCATTGAAAGAAAAACCCAATTAAACATTAAACCCTAAACCCTAAACCCCTAAACACTAAACCCTAAAATCCTAAATCCCTTCCAGTAACCTCAAAGCATCAAACCGCAGACTCTTCAAGCCCTGAAAAGCACCGAAAAAGCCCAGAGTACGACCCCGGAAGGCATCAAAAAAAGCCCTGAACCCGAAACCCGAAACCCCTAAACCCTACACCCTGCACCCCTAAACCCCGAAACCGTAAAAAAAGTGTGAGCTCCTCTAGTCACGGGGTCCAATCTCCTCAATTTCTGAGAGGTCGGGGAGCTCCTGGCAGTCCTTTGCTAGAGTTTTTTTTGTTTTTTTTGAAAACTCTTTTCCTTCTGGTTTCGGGCTTTGGGGTTTAGGGTTTAAGGCTCAGGGTGCAGGGGTTTAAGGGTTTAGGATTTTGGAGTTAGGGTGTTCGGTTTTGGGTGTTTTTGGGGGTTTAAGGCTTAGGAGTTGATTAAGTTTTTGGCTTTAGGGTTTAGGAGCTAGGGCTTTGGGGTTAGGGTTTCAAACGATGGTTTCGGGGTTTTGGAACTCAGGGCTTCAGGGTTGAAGGGGTCGAGGCTTTCCTGGAGTTGGTTCCTAAGAAGCGGCGTTCTTCTCGCGTTGGGGGTTTAGGGGTTTGGGGCTCAGGGTTTTTTGGGTTTAGGGCTTAGGGTTTGTTATAGGGTGTAGGGTGTAGGATTTGTTTCTTGGGTTGGGCCCTAGACCCTAAACCGTGGCGTTTAAGGTTTAAAGTATACGGCAGCGGCATAGGGCTTCGAAGATTTCTCAGCTCCCGGAAATCCGTTGAAGCATCTTCGGAGCAAGGCTTTTGATGCGGCTGAGGGTTGAGCAGCCCTTTTTAAACAGCATTACAAAAGAAGTAAAAATCCTAAACCCTAAACCCTAAAGTGTAAGAAAAAACATGAACATCATCATCATCATCATGCAGCCCCGGAGCCACCCTTATTGAAACCCTCAACCCTCCAGACTCTGAACCCAGAACCTTACACCTTCGAGGTATAGGGTTTGCGGCATGAGGTTCAGGGCTTCAGGGCTTAGGGCGTAGGGTAAGTCGCTAAACCCATCAGCCCCTAAACCCTAAACCCTGAACCGTCTTCAGCTCCACTTGGAGGTTCAGGGGTAGTTCGAAGTGGGGTTATAAGTCCCTAATATGGGTTATAAGTATAGTTACCCTACTTATAACCCTACTTATAACTACCCAAGAACCTCCAAGCATGGCAAGTTTGCCACCCGGCGACGGAGGTGGTCGCCAAGCCAGCTGCTGGCCCAGTCGTCAAGCCCACGACCACGTCCTCAGCTCTATGCTTACCCTAAACCCCCGGGAGGGTCCAAAAAGTAGATCCCTTAATGCGGGTTTAGTGTTTAGGGTTGGGGGTTCCTATAAAGTACCCCTTAGTAGTATAGCGCCCCCAACTTAGGGGATCTACTTTCTAGATCCTTAAACCCTAAACCCCTAAACCCTAAACCCTAAACCTTAAACCCTAAACCCCTAAACCCTTTTTAGATCCTTTTTAAATCCTCCCGGGGGTCTGGGTATGGGAAGAGGCACTTGGGGCCTGGGAGGTTTCGGGGTCTTTGGCGCTCCTGGGGTTTAAGCTTCAAGGCGTACCATAAGGGGCCTTAAGAATTAGAATGGTGTTTTGGGGCCCATAAGACTAAAACTAGAATGAGGAACCCCCCCCTCCTAGTAATTATTAGTAGTTATTAGTAATTACTAGTAATTAATAGTAACTAATAGTAATTATTAGTAATTAATAGTAACTACTAGTAATTATTAGTAATTACTTAAGCCCTTAGAGTAGGGTCTTCGGGCCGCCTGGGGGGATCAGGGCATGCAGAAAGAGGGCTCTGAAGTGGAAGAGCCTCAGGCTTGGCAGTTTGGTGTTTAGGGCTTAGGGGTTTTGGGGATTTAGGGATTTTAGGGGTTTTAGGGGTTTCTAGGGGTTTAGGGGGTTTAGGGGTTTAGGGTTTAGGGAGTTTCGGGAAGAGGGTCGGGAGTTCCGTGGCCGGATTTGGAGCTCAGATGTGGGCTTACAATATGGGGTTTAGGTCGGAGCTGCTTGGGTATATTGTAGGACTTCGTAGCGGCTTGCAATAATGGTTTCCTGAGTGTAAGCGGCTTCGGGTAGAGGGATGCAACAATAATATCCATAGCGCGGACAATCATGATGATGATGAACAAGCAGAAGATGTGATGGCGCCCCGTGCCTGCTCGCCGGAGCGCCACAAGTAATGGAACCCGTGCAAGCGAGAAGAAGATGATGATTAAAATGACACTCGATATGGGAGTTTCGAAAAGTTAGGGGTACCTTATTTGGGGTCCTTATAAAAAGGATCCTACTATTTAGGGTACTATATTACGGTCTCCTATTTTCGGAAACTCCCATATGGTGATGATTCCACACAGCCACTTCAAGCTTGGAAGGTTTATCGATTGGTGAGGCTGTGCAGACTTCGGCCAAAATTTCTGTAAACCGCAAAGCCCTGAGCTCTTAAACCCAAGACTCTGAAACCCGAAACTCCTAACCGAAGCCCTCAACCCACAAAGCCTGAGACGGCTCAAGCCGCCGGGGTCAGGAGTTTGGGATGTGACATTTGTGGTTTTGGGGGTACCGTGGATTGGGCTCAGGGTTTAGAAGTTTGTTCGGGGGTTTAACATGCCACTAGCTTTGCCGAGGCCGTGGATTTGTCCATGGTTTAGGGTTTAAGTTGTAGGTCCTGAAGTATGCATCTAGACAATCTAAATTTCAATTCAAGGGGTCAAGTCTCTGTTCTCTGTGAGAATTTTACCGGAATAGATGCCTCGAGCCCTGCGCCTTCAAGCCCGAACCCTTGAACTCGCCAAGCGTCCGCGATATCCGCTGCACACTCGATCTTGTGATAGCCAGTAACAGTGCAGTCGGCGGTGGCAAAGAGCCTCAAGGCTTCCCAATGCTTCGGCTATTTAGGGATCAGCTCTCTTTCGAGGGTTGGAGGGTTTTCAGGATTGCCCCTTTATGGAACCAGAGTAGAAGCCCCTTACAGGTGGGTAGTTCTTCTTCCATAGTACTCCCATAAGACCCCCTTTACCTTATAGGAGTGGTATGGGAGGCTTATGGGAAACTACCCACCTAATAACTACCCANCCTTACAGGTGGGTAGTTCTTCTTCCATAGTACTCCCATAAGACCCCCTTTACCTTATAGGAGTGGTATGGGAGGCTTATGGGAAACTACCCACCTAATAACTACCCACCTGTAAATGGACGCAAACTTTACGTCCCCCATCCTTGTGGATTCGGAACTGTTTTGTAGTGATATCGGTCTTACACGGTTGACAGTGCTTTAACCCTAAACCCTAACCCCCAAAAGGGTTGGGGCGATTCAAAGGTTGGTGTTAGGGGCTACTTGGAGGTTCATGGGTAATTATAAGTAGGGTTATAAGTAGGGTAACTGTACTTATAACCCATATAAGGGGACTTATAACCCCACTTATAACTACCCCCTGAACCTCCAAGTAAGGCATCGTGCTTTGCGGGTTTAAGACTGTGGGGTTGAGGGTCTTGCGGCCAAGCAGGGCCTTCAAAACCCCCAAAAAAACAAGCGTTCCCCCACAATGACCGAAGCACTTCTCTGACGAACTTGCTAATCCTGGTTGAAAGCACCGGCAAATAATCTCAAAACCCGGGGAAAGTCAATTCAGTAACTTGAAGCAGATGCTCTCACACACCGGAATAAAATGAAATCAGTAACTTGTAGCTTGCGATGGTTCGTTTTCCTGATAGCGACGCTGTAAAAAAATCCAATTCCTAACTGCTGAAGCACCTGTATGATACAACCCTGCAACAGCATTGCCGGTAGGGACCTCCGACAAGCCCAAGCAAACACTCATGTCACTCATACTACACCCCGCATTCTTGCCCCTAAGCCCTAAACCCTAAACCCCTAAACCCTAAACCCCTAAACCCTAAACCTACGAAAATTGCAAGTTTTAGCCCAAGTGCGTGAACTGAGCGATGGCTGCGAAACTTGAGATAATGTTCCTGGGCTGCCCGGAGGACTCTCGCTGAAACTCAAGGTGCGATGGTGTACTTGGCATGATGAAGGGTTTAGGGTTTAGGGCTTTGGGTTGTGGGTTTCGGGTATGGTGTTTACTGGTTACTTGGGATTTCATTCAAGTTAGGCGTTAACAATTTAAAGAGTTTAGGGAACTAAAGAGCCTTACAAGATGTTCAGGAGTTTGTTCAAAATGTCAATGGCTTCCGGCACCCTTGGGAATTGGATGCCAAAGTAAAGTCTCGGGGGTTTAGGTGGGGGCGATAGTTGAGGGGGGAGGATCTCACGGGTTTCGGGTTTATGGATTCCGGTGGTGGGGTAATAGAGGGGCCTAGATAGTTACCAATATCTATTTTGGGGGGGGTTCCTTACTATAATGATAGTATAATGGACCCCAAAACCCTATTCTAATGATTAAGGCCCCATAGTGTAATGGGCCCCAAAACCCTATTCTAATGATTAAGGCCCCATAGTATAATGGGCCCCAAAACCCTATTCTAATGATTAAGGCCCCATCGTATAATGGGCCCCAAAACCCTATTCTAATGATTAAGGCCCCATCGTATAATGGGCCCCAAAACCCTATTCTAATGATTAAGGCCCCATAGTATAATGGGCCCCAAAACCCTATTTTAATGATTAAGGCCCCTATAGTAGTCTTCAGACTGAAGTCTCAAGCCTCGCGCTGAATCTGGGCCCCAGCCCCAAGCTCTGAACCTGAGACCTCCAGAACCTGATCCCTCAGATGGGGCTGATGGGGTTCAGAGGGCTCATAGGGCTTATAGGGTTTATCTGGTTTATAGGCTTTATGGGGCTTTTTCTGGAGACCTGAGCAGCAAAATCCTCAAACCCTAATATGATAATTCACCTGAGAATCTTACACACGAACCTCCCTGAGTTCCGTTGTCAGTAGAAGCCTGAGTACATACTCTCGGGATGAAGACGCCCTTATGCACCAGATGAAATCCCGAAGTTCCAAACGCCCCAAACCCAACCTTCCCAAGACCCTACTAGTGGTTTCTCGTGTTGCAGCTTCCCCCAGCCAACTTCCGGCCCAGCTTCAGAATGCTGATGGCGCAGGCCCTGCGCTGAGAATATTTTGGGTAGTGAAGAGGAGAGGTTCATTAGCTCCTCTGTTTGCTTCGCTGAAGCTGCCAACATGGCACCACACAAAAACCGCGTGATGTTTATTCAAATCTCTTTCTGCGGCTTGCGATTGTCGTCACACGAAGAAAGCGCTGCCAAAACCCCTACTTTCAAAGTACGCGAAGACCTTCTGCTTAGCTATGTCCACTTTGCACGGAACCAATTACGGATCTGATAAATGAACGAGCCCTACTCTGAAAGTATACGAGGAGTCTCTGTTTAGCTATGTCAGCGTAAGCTCCACGTTGCACTGGCCCAGACATCTCATCAAATCCTAGCGAGACCCTCAGATGCAGGTCAGCTCGTTTAAGACCGCTGCCGCGAGGGTCTTGGCATTCCGAAGCTCCGGAAACGGTTCTTAGACCTGTGGGATCGTACCTACAACAGCTACACTGACGAAACCCTCCTCTAATCTCTAACCAAGCCCATACATCCTCAACCCTGAACTCTCAGGAAAAAGGCCCTCTGGTCGCTATCTGGTCTGGGGACCTGAAGAGATAAATATGTATTATATATATATATATGTATATGTATATGTATACATACCTTGAACACTGCCCCACACAGCAACAGTCTATATAGGGCTGCAATGAAGGGCCTCTTGCATCTATATTAAGAGGAAGATTATTCAACTCAGCTGTTACTGCATGGGGGGCAGTATTCAATACAGACCTTCGTGCACACATACATTCATTCATACATACACGCATGCTGAGCACTTACGTCCTTGCTTACTGGCATACTTGCTTGACCGGCGAAAGCCTCCGGCTGACGGTTTGGAACCAAAGCTAACAACCCTAAACCTTATAAACCCCAAGACCCTAAACCAGTGGACAGGGCAGAGTGCCAGCCACATCCCAGCCCTCGCCGAGAAGGAGCCCGATTTGTACCAACAGACAGCAAGTTTAGGGCTTACCCAGACCCCCGGCAGGATCTAGAAAGTAGATCCCCTAATTTGGGGCCCTATACTACTAAGGGTACTTTATCCCCTTAAGGGATCTACTTTTTGGATCCTCCCGGGGGTCAGGGTAGGGAACAACATCACCTCGTTCAATCGCCAACCACGATCGACGAATGACAGGATGCAGAGTTACTCTTTCATGGGAAGTTGGCGGAGGGGTGAGGGTTGCGGGTTCAGTGATTCAGATTTAAGTTAAACTTCAACCCCAAACCCTAAACACCATGCAGAACAGAGCCTAAATCCTAAACGCTAGACCCTACTCCGTCTCAAGCAAGCGGCTTTGGATCTGGGCAGGCGATGGAGGCCGTCCTAATCCTCGGCTGTTGGTCGCGGAATGCTTCGGGGGCCTCAGGTCCTTGCGCGCTTCAGGGTTGCAAAGAGAGCCCAATACCCCTTAAATAAGGAATATGCCTTAAATCATAATCTTAAGGCCCCTATAATTTAAGGTATATTCCTTAATTAAGGGGTATTGGGCTTTCTAGTTGGGGCTCAAGGATTTTACAGTCCAAGGTTTAGGGAATAGGTTTAAGGCTTTGGCTTAGTGCCTATGATTTGAGCGGTTTAGCGGTTTAGGGTATATGGCTTACGGCAAAACTCGGTCGAAGGAAGGTTCAGGGCTCAGGGTTCAGAGTCCAAAACCCTAAGACCCTCTGTAAACCCAAAACCTATAAAGAGAGTGTCCCAGGCTTCGGGTCCCGTTGCGGTTTGGATTGTATCAGGGCTTATAAGGGCCTTCTCAACCTGCTATGAAAGCTTTATACGAATGTAGGGTTTAGAGCAAGGTCCTGCGGTTTTGGGCTTAGGGCCTTGAGATTTTGGGATTTGGGGTTCCTGTTGATGGAAAACCTGCATTCTCTTACAATACCCTGAACTACGACTCCTTGCCATTAAAAATGTAAGATTTTGTCCGTCAACATGACTGGGTTCTTGTTAAGGAAGTTCGTTGAAGTAATATACCACAATACGGAAACCATATTATTTACTATAGATCCCCCTTATGGCAACTTAAATTACATTCCTTCACAAGAACCCAGTTTTTTGGGATCTGCACCCTACTTGGAGGTTCATGGGTAATTAGTTCTAAGTAGGGGTATAAGTAGCGTAACTATACTCATAACCCATATTAGGGGACTTATAACCCTACTTATACCTACCCTAACCCCGACACCCCTAAACCCTAATTAAACCCCATAGAGCCCTTAAAGAAACCCTACACCCTTATAACCCTACTTATAACTACCCCTGAACCTCCAAGTACGTAAGGCATACGGTTTCGAGTCTGCCTTCGACTTAGAGGTCGTGCGGTTTCTGCCTGTAGCATGTAGGGCCCGTGGCTGTGAGGCCGCAGGAGCTTCAACCCTAGAAGCCCCGAAATTTGGGGTTTAGCGTTTATAGGGTTTTGGGGGTTACCTAAAGCCCGGAATTTGGGGTTTAGGGTTTAGAGGGTTTAAGGGTTACCTAAAGCCCGGAATTTGGAGTTAGGGTTCAAAACCGAGAGCTCAATGCTTTGCAGTGCCATCTTCATGAAGGGCGCGTGACGCCGTTGCATTGGGCCAAGTCCACAAGAGTGGATTCAACCGCGCCACGCGGCATTTGCCCATCCTCCAGCTTGAGCCAGTTCCCTGACTTGTCTTGAACGCGGAGGACTGGGCGTGCTTGGCCTTCGAGGTACACCTCGTGCTCAAAATTGAGCACGCCTTCCACGACCATGGCTGCAGCTGCTTCGACATCCGCGTGCTCTCCAGCGGCTTTTGTCCGGAGATGTTCTGCCACCTTCAAAATGGTGTCCTTGGCAGCACTGACAGCAGCCTGGTCGTCCATGATGTGGTATGCTGTATCAAAAGCATGAAACCCTGGCTACCCAAGTCCCAATTCTCCTCCAATACCCGTTGTTTCAGGCACCCCCTGGAAGCTACAAACCTTGTCAGAGTACAAAAAGCAGAAGCCACAAGAGCCCAAGCAGTCCGTTTCCCATGACCCTCCTCCAAACCCTAGCTAATCTCTTACGGTTATAGGGTTTAGGGTTATCCCCAAACCGTATGAAACCCTCAAAATCTTGAACACCTCCTCTGAAAAAACCCTAAATCCTCAGACCTAAATTCTTAGAGAACTGTGTGTGACCAGAAGCTGCATGACGGCCCGGATGAGGAAGGATGCCTTAATCAGTGCTCGAAGTCGGGTCAGGGTTCGCGGGTTGAGGAATTTAGGTTTAGGATCGCGTATACCACAACTAAGACTCTTGGGGTTTAAGGGTACAGCGTTTATGGGCGAGTGGCTTCAAGTTTAGAAGCGATGGGTTGCGTTTCAGGAGTTTCTTGATACGCTTGGTGGCTTTGTTCTTTGGCTGGCTTTGAACTAAAACGCTTTGAGCTGACTTTCATTCTAAATCTACGTCACCCCCCCGTCGTTTGGCAGCGCCTTTCCTTTCTTGCAGGCATTCCCCACGATCCTGTTGGTACCCCCTAGTTGTCAGGCTCCACTACATCGGCCTTGAATTCAAAGTCCTTGNCTTGGCATACTTGACCTCCGTGTAAGCCAATGGAATTTTGAGCCGCTTGTAGAAGTAATCCACCTTGTGTTCTGCTTGACTTAAGGTGTCCTCTTTTCTCCGAAGCATGTGGATTGCACGACCCCTGTCTTTTCTAGATACTTCCGAGCTGCTTGTCGGCCAAGCTTCTGGATTTCCTCATATGTGACTTGGTCAAGACCCCGCAGACCAACGTGGTGGGACCCTTTGGAGGATGAAGACGAATACTTCAGTCCATGCTTCCTTTTGAAAGCACTGTTGGTAGCTCCTTTCTTTCCGTAAATAGACTTGCTGTCAGTGATAGCACCACGTCGAAGCTTGGCCTTAGCTTCCACCTTGACCATGTTGGGAAGCTGGGATACAAGAATCAGGGGCACTCGGGCAGTAGTGGCAGCAGACCAAAGTGTAGTTACCCAGAACGCAGGGTGATGGAAAACGATGGGGGGTGGAGGTAAACCTACTATAGGTTTGGGCTTTGTTTCGCTGCCTTTGAGTCAGTTGTTCTGTGCGACACTCAGCTTCGGTCAAGCAGGTCGTGTGGCTTATGTACGTCTTGCATAGCCCACTTGCAGCTGGACGATCTGAGCCGTAAGCCGCCGATAGCTCTCAATGCTAATGTAGGAACCTGATTAAGAAACCTTGGGCCTTTGTTAGAATTCCTTATATGAACCCTACTATTTTGGGGGTTATAGGCCCAGGGTTTCTTAATCAGGTCCCTACATTACAGCGGGCTCCGGGTTGCCATCCTGCTTGTGCGAAGCATGTAGTTTTTGGGGTTTGGGGCTCTACACAAAGTTAAAACCCTAAACCCTAAACCCTAAACCCCAAACCCTAAACCCTAAACCCTAAACCCTAAACCCTAAACCCCTAAACCCTAAACCCTAAACCCTAAACCCCTAAACCCTAACCCTGAGCAACCCCCCAAACCCCAAGTCCGAGAAAACCGCCATGTAGCTCGATTGAGAGCGCTATGAACTCTTTCAGGTGGGATTGTCCCAGAGACTGCTAGGTCTATGAAGATTCATTTGAGGAAGTGGGGCTTCCTCGAACTGAATAGCAGGGATATGAAATAATAAAGGTAAGCGGAAAGGCAATTGGGAAAGGAGAAGGCAAAAGGAATGCAGAACAATAAGAGCAGGTAACGGCAAAGGCGTCGCCATACAGGCAACAAAAGGTAAGCAGGCAAACAATGACTTCAAACGGCAAAAACTCAGACAAGAAAAACATCAGATGGAAAGTGTGGGGGCATGTCGACCCGAAAACAGCATGAAAGGTTACCAGAACAAATGCGATTCATCTTCTCTGGGGCAACACTTGAAGTCTTACACCTCACTCTGCTGTAGAGCAAGCCGGAAAAGGAACTGGACACCGCAGGAGCGTGCTCCTCTGAAGTAATCTCAACAGTAAACGCTTAACATCCGTCTTCTTAAGACATGCTGACCGACGATCCGTGGTAATGAAAAACGGGTGCAGCATACAACCCCATCATACATCACGAATTACATTTTTTTCTCCAACGGCCCTTTGCACTTTGCATTCCTGCCATGTAGTTAATTTTTGGTGATGCCCTCCTCTCCTAGGAAAGGTCTTCGTAACTTAGATGCCGACCCGAAGTGTCGCTCGGAGGTGAGGGCCAAAGGTTGTGGTCCCGCAGATGTGGGGTTTTAGGGGATATATATGGCCGCGACTGGGGTTCAGGGGCTTGGCATGAACCCTGAGCTAAACCCTAAACCCTGAACCCTGAACCCTAGAACCTAAACCATGGATCCTAACCCTTTTAAAATGCTTGTGCTTATCTGGGCTTTTAAGTATCCAGGGAGAAAAAAGTATAAACTTGTATTTCATAATGGTTCCTTTCAGAAAAAAGGATTAAAGTATGGTACTCCAAAGCCCAGTTATGTCCTTTGGGGGGTCCCAAAACCGTGGTAATTTCAGCTCAAGAGCCGCTTGCGTCACAACCATGGAGCATTGGAAGTAGTCGAAATCGCGGTTGCGATTGAACTGGCGGCTTAGGATTTAGGGTTTTGCGTTCAGGACAGAAGGTTTGGGCTTTAAAGGCTGAGAGAGCTTCCGCAAGTCCTGGCCGAACTCCTAAACCCAGGCCCCAGAAAAAAACTCCCAAACTTCAGCTAAACCGTCACAAAAGCCCCGATAAAACCCTAAACCCTAAACCCTAAACCAACCCTAAACCCTAAACCCAAAACCCTAAACCCTAAACCCCGCGATAGAGTCCATGGATCTCCCCAACACTAGAACCTACGAATTTCTCCCTTCTTCAACAACCGGGCCCCAAAAAGTTCAAACTTTTTAAGAAAGAGCTAATATATTACCTACAGTCTCCATTGTAGTTCCTTTTTGGGGTCACCTTTTAGAATCCTAATTATATATTTGGTTAAACCAAAAAAAGGAACTACAATGGAGACTATAGGTAAGGCCAAAAAGTTTAAAGCTCCCCCGTTCACTATCTAAGGAAAGTCCGAAGATCATGAGAAATACCGGGGTCCCCGCCCGTTTGTGCTCTTGCACTTTGTGGATGTTCTCCACAGTGGGCCCGGCTCCGGCTGGGATGAACCTTAGCAGCTCAAGCTTTAGGGCTTCGGGCTTAGGGTTTAGGGAGGGTTTAGGGTTTAGACTGTTCGGTTGCGGGAGGGTGTCATCGGATCTACTTTAGGGCTTAGGACATTGGTTAGGGTATGCAGCTTGGGGTCTACGGCTTTTGGGGTTGAGGGATTGGCGCTTCAGGGCTTTGAATTGGGTTCAGGATCTGAGGACTTTCGGTGCTACTGTTAGAACGTAAGGTTTTCGGGCTTAGGGTTAAAAGCTTAAGGCTTGATGACGGCGGCTGATGATTAGGATATGGCTGGGGCTACACATACCCTCACTGGCGATTACGATCACTGTAATCACAACAGTAGCTACCTGGCAGCTCCGGTCTTATGACGCAGACTCCGCTGTGGACCTATCTGGGAAGCTTGACTGTTTAATGCCTTCAGGATCTTTGGGTGGTCTCGGATGTCGTTGGCAAAAGGGAAGAGATCATGCGGGGTCAGGGTACAACTGCACAACTGTGCAAATTTACCACGAGTTGCGTACCATGATCCTGCAAATGACGACTTCCCTTTGCTTTTAAACCCAACCGGGGTTTATATTCGTAAGGGCGACGGTCAGACCTAAACCCTAAACTGGGATCCTCAAGATATTCGGAGTACCAGTCCCGAAGTTCTCGTGGCTCTGGCATTCAGCATTCAACCCCAAACCCCCCAAACGCCTCAACTGCGAAACCCTAGACCCTAAACCCCCTGAACCCCCAAAAGCCTTTAACTGAAGACTCCGAAACCCTAAACCCCTAAACCCCCAATAGCCTTTAACCCTAAGCCGCGAAACCCTAATCCCAATTTGAATCTGTCTTCTTCAAAAACCGGGCCCAAAAAAGTTCAAACTTTAAGATAGAGCTAATATATAAGGCCAAATAGTTTAAAGTTCCCGTTCACTATCTAAGGAATGAGTTGGCTATGGCAGGGCGAGGGGAGAATTCGGGCTAAGAGCAGGGTACGTTAAGGTAGTATAATGCTAGTATAAGGGTACCGATAAGGGTACCATAATGGTAGGATAAGGGTACCATAATGGTAGTATAAGGGTACCATAATGGTAGTATAAGGGTACCATAATGGTAGGATAAGACTAAGAATACTTCAAGGGTGTAAGAGCTCGCAACAGTGAGAAACGACGTCTAAGCGCTGGGGGATCAAGTCCTAAATCCTACTGTATAAAGCCTCCTGGAGCCCTCTAAATCGCTACACAACTCTCTTCTTCAACAACCGGGCCCCAAAAAGTTCAAACTTTTTAAGATAGAGCTAATATTTAAGGCCAAAAAGTTTAAAGTTCCCCCGTTCACTGTCTAAGACAAGCCTCTGAAACCGCATAGATGAATCCATATGCAACCCTGTGAGTGACTATCTCAGCGGGTTTTAGGACTCAGGTCTTAGGCGGTTTGGCGTCTGTCTGCTTCAAGGAGGGCAGGGGCAAACACTTGCCCGGAGCTTCCAGGATACTTCAAATAAGGAAGTAGTGAATCCTCAGCCCTCGGCGTCTAGATGAATGGCAATATTACTCCTCAGCGATCCTGATATGGTATACAATAATGAAGCAACAACCCCGTTTAAACTATTGACAAAGCCCATTTTTTTTACCGCAAAGATTTGAGATTGGCCCGGTGGCTCATGCCACTTGGGCTTTTCCTCGTCCCTCTTGTCCTCCTCGTGTTTCGGCTTCGGGGCTTTGCGGTTTACCCAGAGAGCCCAATACCCCTTAATTAAGGAATATACCTTAAATTATAAGGGGTTTCATATTATGATTTAAGCTATATTCCTTAATTAAGGGATATTGGGTCCTCTGGGTAAGGGTTTTAGGGTTTGCGGCCAGGGCTTCGGGCAGCAGGGTTTGATTTACAAAGGCACCGACGACTTAGAGAACCTCGCTGTCGTAGAAAAAGCATAGCTCCCAGGCAACATATATGGGAGTTTTCAAAACACGGTACCCAAATATAGCACGCTAAATAGTAGGATCCTTATTGTAAGGACCCCAAATATAAGGTACCCCTAATTTTCGGAAACTCTAACTCTAAACCCTAAACCCTTTATAGAACCTTTATAGACCCCTTTAAGAAACCCTTAAAGGACCCCCAAAACAAGGTATCCCTAATTTTCGGAAACTCCCATATCGTGCTTAGCATTGGTTTCTGCCAGGCCGAGGTTTCAGGGCTTGAGGGCGCTCATACCTACAGAGGCTGTTGGCTCTCGGGTTTAGGGTTTAGGGCAAAGTTTAGGGTTTACCCTAACCTACCAGAACCTACTTTTCTGTAGGGTCCCTATAAATCCCATATTAAGGTCTATAATAGGAACCTACAGAAAGGTAGGGTTTAGGGTTTAGGGTTGTAAGCTCATGATTACCTGCAGCAGGATTACCCTTAGACACCCTTCAGCGCCAAGCAAAGCGAGCCTGTTCAATCCAATGCCCTGCCGCCCGAGACCCGAAAACAGGGGTGTCAGGTAGGGTTTGCAGTTGTGACTGAGATTTAGGGCTTGGAGTTCGGGTGCTTCGGGTTTAGGGTCCAGCTTGGGATTTAAGGTCCTGGTTGGGCTGCTCGAATTCTTGCTTTAGGGTGGTTTGGGTTGGTGGGCCTAGCCCCAATGCAACAACGCCTAAACCCTCAGCCTAGAAATCCAAAAACAAATGAAACCGAAATGGGAGTTTCCGAAAGTAGGGGACCCTAATATAGCCCCTAGTATAGTACCCTAAATAGTAGGATCCTCAAAAATAAGGACCCCAAAATAGGGGACCCCTAATTTTCGGAAACTCCCAAATGCGGCTCCATCTTAGAGGAACTCTTAAAGCTCTGCATAACGTCCTGCAGCAGGTAGTCTGCAGCAGCGGGCGCGCGGTCGCAATCCTCTTTGGGTTTAGGATATGGGAGTTTCCAAAAAAAGGGGTACCTCACTTTGGAATCCTTATAATAACGGTCCTACTATTTAGGGTGCTATATTAGGGTCCCCTATTTTCGGAAACTCCTACATAGGGTTTGCAGGATGTTCGCGTTTATGGCATTAGGGTTTTCGAGGTCGGGTCGGCGATTGCGGGCTTCGTGGGGTGGGGGTCATAAGGTTAGGTTTGATGGGGCTGGGAACTGCGAGACCATGAGAACAACGATAACAATAAAAACTATGATGATGACGACGAGAATGACGATGGTGATGATGGTGATGTCATGGTGGTGGTCATGGTGGTGTTAATGCTGATGGTGGTGATGCTGGTGATGATAATGATGAAGATGGCAAAGATGAGGAAGAGTATTATGATGTCGACGATGGTGAGGATGATGGTGAGGATGAGGGTGAGGATGGAGATGATGATGAGTCTCGTAATGAGCTCATAGCTGCCACTAAAGCATCACCAAACTACCGCTGCCAATGATGCTGCTGCTGCTGCTGAAGCCGCTGCTGCGGCTGCTGCTGTTGCTGCTGGGAAACGAAGCACAACGACTGCGAATCCGAAGAACGAGGCCTACGCAACTAGCCCAACTCCCAAATCTGATAAGCCAAGCCGTTAAGCTGCAAGACTGGAGCTTGGCACGTTTGAGGGTTCAGTGCCTTGCATTGAGGGTTCAGGATCAAGCTCCACTGACTTATCTCAAAGCCGGTCGTTTTCGATTGCTGCAGCAGCGGTGGCCAGTTCAGCAAAATCCGCCATCCTTGGTGCTTCACAGCTTGATGGGACGTCGCTTGTTTAGAGCTATGGGTGTTGGGTACCACGTCTGGGGGACAGATTGTTTGGCTTAGGATTTACACTCAAGGGCCATTTAGGGCTTATAAAGTTTCGGACTTCTCAAGTAGGGTTGGGGTTCAGGGCTTGGGCGAAGAAAGGATGTGACCTATACTGCCGTTTGATGTAGCGCATGTACCGATCGTTGAAACATGGCTGGGTAGCAACAGCACGGCAATTTGCGTTGGGCTGTTTCCAGAAATTGTTACTTGCCATGTGCCCGACACCTTTAAACCTTTAAACCCACCAAGCCCTGTAAATAAAGACGCAAAAACTGATGAAGCTAAACCTCTGTAACCCCCTAAAGAACCCTTCAAAAAAATGAAGCCTCTGCTGCCGGGTCTCAACGCTAGGAAATCGCCGCTGCACAAGGCGCCGGTGTTGATGGCCTCTTTGGACATTAATTTGGGGTGCTGGGTGCCAATATGGCTCTCTTCTTCAACAACCGGGCCCCAAAAAGTTCAAACTTTTTGAGATAGAGCTAATATATAAGGCCAAAAAGTTTATAAAGTTCCCCCGCTCACTATCTAAGATGGGTGGCTGAGGGATTTACGGGTTTAGGGTCTAAGGACTTCGAGGCCTGGGCATCATATAGGATTTAGGGGCTCGGGGATTGGGGGCGTCGGGTCTTCGAGCGAATGCTTAACTACATCCTAACCCGGACCCTGGGGGTTTAGGGTTTAGGGCTACAACAAGAGTATCGACGGATATGAGTAATGCTCTTCATACTGCCACCCCGTGCCTTGCCACAGGCATTGGCCGTGAGAGCAAGGAAAGAGCTCACCCACGTAATGGACCTGGGGGTACATCCACCGAGTCCCCTTTGCCCGTCCCCCAAAACCCCGCAAGCCTAACGTTTAAGATCAAGTTTCACTGGATGCAGGGCTCTTGGCAGGGCTTTGAAGTCCTGGAGTGTCTGTGCCGACTGCGGCCACGGCTGCCGAGTTATGCTGATTATCCTTTTATTTCGTTGCATCCCTGTGTATGATAGCAGCGACCATGTTCTGGTTTGGTGCGGTGGCAACTATGACGAAAAATAAATAACGGTCTTGAGTTATTGGAACTGTTCTCTCGATTGCGTGGTGCCTTGCCTTGATCATCATGCTGTTTTCGGCGATTTCCTGCTGCTTTGCGGAGGCCCTCAGCCCTCAAGCACAATCTATGACGCTGAAGAGTTTACACTAGTTTACACCCGCGACGACTAACCCGCTTTGGGCCCGCAAAGGGTCCTGAACCTAGAACTCGACACCCTAAACCAAACAACCCAAAATTTGCAACCCGGGATTCATCACGAAGCCGGCCACGCTCATCGCACAGCCGGCGGCAGAAGTTTCGGGGCAGCGACGCTCCTGAGGCTTCGGGTTTCGGGCATTTGACGGGTTATGTAGAATTTGTTGTGAGGGTTGATTGGGCTGCATTGCAGGTTCAGTGGCAGTTTAGCGCTTGAGGGTGTGAGGGTGTCTGTTTAGGGCTGACGCAAAAGCCGGCGTTACGGATGCAAGGGTTGTATGAGCATTGCTGGAAGCTTACATAGGCTGCTTATGTCTATCATATAGGCTATATAAAGGTTCGAGGAGGCTCTAGAGCAGCGTTATGGTGTTGCATGGGTTGTTGCAAGGGTTTGGCCCGATACTCCGCATATTGAAACCCTCCGACGACGTCCGTTCACAAACCCCAAGCCTTTAATCCTACACGCGTACATGGAACCTTACACCCAAACAATCATCCCCCTCAGCGCTTCACTTTTAAACCCACCAATTTCGGACAAGGGGCCGGTGAGTCTATCGCACGATACAGGAAGGTGATCGCTTCACCGAGGTAAGCCATCGCCTGCAGCACGTTGTCTTTCCTTTTTGTGCCCGCTGTCGATGTCAGTGCTTCTGTCCTTCTAGACTGAATCCCAGAGGGTCCCACATACACTACCATTATGGAATTAGGTCCCCAAAACCAAAATAGGGATGGTTTTTTTGGTGCCTAATTCCATAGGTAGTGTATATGGACCCTCTGGGATTGAGCTGCAACCAGCTCTTCTGTGACGGCTTGGACAAGTTATGGACGGGTGTTGCTGTTCAATGTGTTTCCCGTCGGGGTGTACACTTGTGTTGAATAGAGTTATGGGGTATTCTGGCAAGTAATGATTATATACTTACAAAGGGGGCTATTGTCACTAGAACTTCAGACTTCTACATTACAGCTGTTGGAGTTCGGACAATGGGGCCTGCATGGCTTTCAACTTGGGCTGGGAGTGTGGCAATGAGTGTGCAAGGCTTCAGTCAGACTGTGCCAAGGTTGATCTAAGAAGCCTCACACCCCAAACCCAAAACCATCAATAACCTTGACCGAGAGCCTCGAACCCCAAAACCCTCAAACTCTACAACCACCAAAACCCAAAGCCTTACACCGCAAATCCTAAACCCCCAAAAACCAATACACTCTAGGTGTGGTGGTGAGGAGTCTCCTTCATGTGAGGGGGTTTGGGAGGTCTAGGCTTCAGGGTTTAGGGTACCCACTTGGGGGTTCATGGATAGTTATAAGTAGGGTTATAAGGGGTCTAGGGTTCGTTTAGGGGTTCTACAGGGTTTCGGGTTCAGGGTAGGTGTAAGTAGGGTTATAAGTAGGGTAACTATACTTATAATTATAACCCATATTAGGGGCCGTATAACCCCACTTAAAACTACCCCTGAACCTCCAAGCACACGACGATCACAATGTGTATTCTATCGCACTACACAGTCCTATGTAGCATGGTATAGTACTGCAGAGTTTCATAGAGTAGCCATATACGTCGGCTAAAGTCTCTGTTTTGTAAAACCGGGCATGACAGCCACATCATGCTTTAAGGAGAACTGCATTGCCAAGTTTTCAGCCAAAGCTCTAAATCCCCTAAACTCAGTAAGTCAGCAAGCACTAGGCCCTATACTCTGACTCTCCATGCGCACTCCAGCGTAGCAAGTTTTTGGGGGTTTAATACCGGGGCCTTAATAATTATGATAGGGTTTTGGGGCCTCATTATACTATACTTATAATAAAGAACCCCCAAAATAATATAGGTAGCTATTAATTGAGGCCCCTATCGTAGGGCGTCAGGGCTTCAGGGTGTCGGGTTTGATGGTTTCAGGGCTTCTGGCCCCAGAGTTTCATTTCCAACGCAGTTTAACCCCACGATCGCTGATCGATCGTTGATCTGACGTGTGAACCCCGAAAGAAGTGCTTTACCGGTCAGAAAGCTTTGGAGGTCTTGCCAGCGGGCAAGGAAACCTCCGCCTTGCGTTCCACTTCGTTGCGACTGAATCTGGTGGCAAGGCATGTCTGGACCTCGGTTGCGTCTCACATAAAGCCATCATCAGCATCAGCAGGAAACTTGGAAGTCCCGCAGGTAAGACGTAATCGCCCCAGCGAGAGGAGTAGCCTCTCAGGCCCCGAAACCCTACCCGAAACCCTAAACTCTACTCTGGCCGTAAACCCGCCACCCCAAATCATAGACATAAAGCCCCTGCTCCCAGGATTTAGGGTTTAGGGTGGAACTGCGAAGGGTTTAGGACCCCTCCCCAAAGAGAGCATGACAATGTGTGTACATATAATGAGTGTGTGTATATTATACATATAATATATCTGTGCCATATATCTAGGGTCTGGGATCGAGCGGTCAAGGGCGACCGTATTGCCTGGGACCCCAGAACTCCACTTAGGCCCTTCGGGACGGGGTTCGCCATGTGGTGCAGCCAACTACCCGGTAGCCTGCTGAGTTTGACGTTTGGCTATGCGTTCAACCGGAGCCTAGAGGGCAGCCCACTACCCAGCAGCCTGCTGAGTTTGACGCTTGGCTATGCGTTCAACCGGAGCCTAGAGGGCAGCCCACTAATTGCCCAGCAGCCTGCGGAGTTTGGCGTTTGGTTATGCGCTCAACCGGAGCGTAGCGGGCAGCCGATTACTCAGCAGCCTGCGGAGTTTGGCGTTTGGTTATGTGTTCAACCGGAGCCTATAGAGGGCAGCCAACTACCCAGCAGCCTGTTGAGTTTGGCGTTATGCGTTGAACCGGAGCCTGGAGAGCAGCCAACTACCCAGCAGCGTGCAAAGTTTGCTGTATGGCTGTGAGTTAAACCGGAGCCTGGAGAGCAGCCAACTACCCAGCAGCGTGCAAAGTTTGCTGTCTGGCTGTGAGCACAACCAGAGCCTGGAGGGGACCCAACTATCCAGCAGCCCGCGTAGTTTGACGTTTGGCTACGAGGCCCGAAAGTCCAAGGAGCAGAAGGTGAAGGACCTGAATGTCTTTACCAGTTCCCAAAAGAACGAGGCCGGCAAGCCGAAATCCCACATGTTCAAGGGGATCTTCAAGATGATGCCAAGTGCTCGGACACACCAATGCCGCGTTTGGGCGGCCTGCCCAAGATCCCCGACAAGATCTATGGCGAGTTTACGCGCAGCTGGGATACCGCAGAGAGGGTCAACCAGTCCGAAGCCGTCGGCTCCTTCGACAACACTCCTTCACGTCCATGAAACCGTGAAGGAGGCAAAGAGTACCAGTGGGGAATACTCCTGAGCTGATTGCCCCCTGAGTAGTTTATATTGTTACTGCATTGTACAGTAGCATGTGATGTTTTGAAGTTGAGTTCCCAGGGTTGCAGATCCAAAATCGCTGCCGCCCATACACAATGAGATGCTGACCATGCGCATCTCATCTGTCAGCCTGTTGGCTTGACGCCTTACGGCATGTCCTGTGCATATCTTCAGTGCCTTAGTGTTCTTGTTTGGATAGTTGTTTCCAATTCGCTAAGCCCAAAGGGTGCATACGCAGTCACTGTGCCTTTAGTGTGGCCTTGCATGAGGGTCCCTGCGGTAATGGATGGCCTCCTCGGGACCCGATTGTGAGGAATACCTGCCGCTTCACGGTAGCTTCCTGCCTGCTGCGATTTTGAACCCCGAGCACACACTACCTTCGAGTAGATTTCTGCTCCGGGGCGTTGGCGCTGTTCTCGCTAGCCGAGGCGCATGAGGGCCCACCGCCTCTTTCAGGTGGGGTTTAATTAGGTGCAAGCCACATGGGCTGCATCCGACATGGATTCTTTGCCCGAAATGAGCGAATGAGCGTGCCATATATATATATAGCTGTATCTGTAGTGTGTATGCAAATACATGTATGTGCACAATCATGACCTGCCTGGACAGAGTCGACCACGCACTCGGTCTTGATCCAGGGAACCCTCATCCAGTCGCACATGCTTCGGGGTTTAGGGCTTTTGAGTTTGAGATGCAGTACTTCGGGTTTGTGGAGTGTGGGTGTTTTGTGCTGCAGTGGTTTGGGATTCAGGTTGAGGGGCTTGGTGTTGCAGGGGTTGAATCATTTCATCACAACAGTTCCATAGACTTTGAGAAGGGAGCAGGGTGGCTTCAGGTTAAAGTTCAGGGGCCAGGGTTTGGACTTCCTGAGCCCATTTCTGCACACCTTCCGAGCGGGTCTGGATTTCTGTTCTTGATCTTGACGGAAGCTCACGGAGCGAACAAGGGGCCTCAACACTAATGATTTGAATAGGGTTTGGGGGCATTTTGGGGTATACTATGCTATAACTACAATGAGGAACTCCACTCTGAACTTTAGAACCCTGAAGCTAACTTTTCGGATTTGGGATTTAAGCTTTAGGGCTCCACATCTCTGAGCTTGATCATTGTGGCCTGTTGGGATTTAGCCTGGAACCTGAAGAGCCCTGATGATATAGGCGCCTGAATAGTCAGAATAGGGTTTTGGGGCACATTAAGCTATAACTCCAAGAAGGAACCCTAGCAATAAACTTGCTAATCATTTAAGCCCCTGTATTAAGATATCTGTTTCTATAGCAGTACTATAGCATTTCGCGAAGAAAGCATTGGCAATGTTACCACTGGCAATCGAATGATCATCACACCGACGTGAACCACACTAACTTTTGGGGGGGCTCCTTTTTTCTTCCTATAGTATAATGGGCCCCAAAACCCTATTCTAGTTATTAAGGCCCCTATCTTAATTAAGAGTGCTCAGCAGGACCCCAACTTCAAACAAACAGAGGATGAATGCTCCCGGGAAACTCTTCCGGCTGCGAGTCGTAAAAGAGATCGTTGAGGCTACGAAGCGGGCGAACGGGCTGCATGCCTTCGGCGGCTTGGAGGTTTAGGGTCTGTCGCTCAGGGTTTAGGCTTTAGGGGTTTAGGGTTTTGGGATCTTAAGGGTGCAAGGCTTCAAATGGGCAAGAAAGGCGCCTTAGTGATTGGAACAGGGCTTTGGCATGTTTCACACCATGATACTTGTATAGTTAAGGACTATAAGAGGACACCACTACTAGTTGCTTCGACCCTCACACTGAGCCATGCGCGTGGGTGTGTGGAGTGTTACTGAGTCACGAAGCCAACGTGTGTCATAACGCAGCGGACTGTGGGAGTGCTTCCAAAGGGTCAGTATCTCTTTGGCGGCCCGAAGATCTATTCATTAACTGGACTTTTAAGTAACCAGGGAGAAAAAAGTATAAACTTTTATTTCATAATGGTTCCTTTAAGAAAAAAGGATTAAAGTATGGCACTCCAAAGCCCAGTTAAGAGCCTACTATGTTGGTCCTTTGCGACTGTGGCTTGGAGTTTATACGCAACCCGCAACCGCCAGCCTGCACCCAACAGCCTGGCATTCAGATTTCATGAACGGCTTAGGGCCCCTTAGGGTTTAGAGTCTCCATTGCAGTTCCTTTCAATTTTATGGCTAGGATGCCGTACAAGCAGTTCGTACAGAAGCATGAACGCATGCACTCGGGTGTTGTGCATCAACTACAATATATCGTCAAGGAACCCCGAAGAATAATGCCGCTAACGGTTGCGACACCCTAAACCCTAAACCTTAACCCTAAACCTCATAAACCCTAAACCCTTATAAACCCTTGTAAGTATAAACCCTCATAAACCTAAACCTGTATAAACCCTCATAAACACTTATAAACCTAAACCCTTATAAACCCTCATAAACCCTTAAAAGCCCTAAACCCTACATGAACCCGAGCCAGGGGTCTCTGTGCTTTCTTCATCGCCAGCTCGATTCCAGGCAGCTGCTCCCAGCTTTCCTGGGTTGGAGTTTTAGGGTTTAGATTTTAGGGTTTAGGGTTTACAGTTTAGATTTTAGGGTTTAGGGTTTAGGGTTTAGATTTTAGGGTTTAGGGTATTTATGAATAGGTATCTCTATAGGAACCATAAGGGAAACTAAAAAGTTTCCCAAATTGCTCCCAGCTTTCTGCCTTGACGCTCACGCCCGAGACCCTGACACAAGGGGCTTTTTTTAAGAAGGTTTTTAGGTTTTAGGGGGGTTGGGTTTAGGGGTTTAGGGTTTGAGGTTTAAGGTTCAGGGTTTCGGGTTTAGGGGCATTGCAATTTGGGGTGACCTTCTAGGACCCCACGCACAAACTTGGCTAAACTAAGAAAAGGAGCGCCCCTACGGAGACTATAGGAAAGGGCTTTCTGCTTTCACTGACTTTGGATCAAGGGCCTAGAGTTCAATACTGGTTATACGTTCATCCTAAACCTTCAATGAATTCCTTAAGGCTGTCATCTGAGAGGGACTGTTTGCGCCGTGTGGACTGAAAGATGTCAAGCACGAGCCCTATACTCCTATACTCGTTTAAATGTGAGCTTGGGGTCTAGGTTTGCATCAGAAATCGTGTAGTTTTCGAAAGATGACTCACCGGCGAATCCGTGACGACTTGCCTCGTCAGCGGCAGTTGGGTGGAGCAGGTCATGCACAGATTAATCTGGCAAAAACCTAAACCCTAAACTCGCCTGCGCCTTGCAAAATGACTTCGCCCCCCTCAGGAAAGCAGCCCTAAACCGAAACCATAAAACCCAAACACACCCTAAACCCTAAACCCCAAACCAACCGCTGACCCTAAACCCTACCCCTTTGGAGCTCAGTTGGACTGATCTCGATCTGCTTTCTGCTCCTCCCCAGAGAGCCCAATACCCCTTAATTAAGGAATATACCTTAAATTATAAGGGGTTTCATATTATGATTTAAGCTATATTCCTTAATTAAGGGATATTGGGTCCTCTGGGTCCAGCAATCCGGCAATCCTGGAGCTGAGTCTTCAGCTGCTTGCGTAGGGTCTCACCGGCCTGGGACACTGCCTGCCATTACTAGGTGGGGCTTTTAAAGCGAAAAACATTAGCAAATAAGATCCTCTTAAGCCCAACAAGGGAAAATATAAAATATCCAGCCCTACCTAGAATACAACCTCGATGAGCGCTTGGCTGCGAGTTTGAGGGGCCTGGTCTGCACAGCAGTTACACAGACATCTCTGAGCAATACCGGAGCGCCTGGAGAGCCTTCTTCTTACCTTTGGTTAGTAGGGAATGGAGGAATGGGGTACAATTACAACTACTATTACTACCATTCTTCCATTCCCTACTAACCAAAGGTAGGTCTTGTCGCTGCTGTCAGCAGCACGCAAGACGGGCTGACAGACCCGGAGTCCCAGAAGACATCGACCCAGTCAGGGTAAACTCGAATAAGAACCCGACCCAAAAGGGTGGCCGGAGATGGGTTGGGGTTTAGGATTTAGGGTTCAGGATTCAAATTTTCGGGTTGAGGATTTGGGACTTAGGGTTTGTGGTTTGGGATTTAGAGCTGAGGGTGTAGGGCGTTGAGAAAGTAGAGGTTCGACATCAAACTCTCTTGCGGGCTTTTGAACCGAACGACTGGAGCTCCACCGTACACAATGCACAAAAAGACAAGAACATGTTCACGCCTAATGCAAACCGTACTTCATGCATTGGATTCCACGCTTCGTTCCGCTCAGGGTCCAAGTACCGAATACTCATAGGCCCCCCCTAATACTGACCCACAGTAATTCTTAGGGTTCACGATCTACAGATCAAGGTGTAGAGTGGGTAGAAACTTTAAGCGAGACTTAACGACGCTCAACCGCTAAATCTAAACAGGGAAAACCCAGTCTACTTCAATTCCAGAAACCGCAACTCCACACCGGTGAGCCCTCCCATAATTCTACACCTCTAGCTACACACCTACGTAATTACAACCTAAACCCTAAACCCTGAACCCTTGACCCTAACAGGCTAAACATTCCGCCCCGAACCCCGGCAAGCAAACCCACCTTGCCCAAAGCGTCGGCAGGGACGGAGCCAAGACCAGACCTCCATCCGAGCTCTTGGGCTCTGTTTAGGGCTTAGGGCGTAGCGGCTTTAGGGTTTAGGGTTTAGGGGCTTGGGCTTACAGTGCTAAGAAAGCAAGACCGTCAGCGCCTTTTGAAGGCTCAAATGAAACTCTTCCCAATCCACCCCTAAACCCTAAACCCAAAACAACCCACCGTTTTTGGAAGACAAGGGTTTTTCGACTCAGAGGCTCCCCGGCGCCGAGCTGGAAGCCGTGCTTCTTCGAAAACCGTACGTAAAGGGAAGCCGAGCGTTTGATAGACACACGGCCCTTAACCCAAGAGCCTAAACCTCAAAAACCAAGAATAAATACACATCTCCGAAAAGACCACACACACCCGGCAAAACAATACACCCTATCGTAAAACCTTATAGGACCCCTTCCAGCTGAATTAATCCTTAACTATGAAGTTTAAAGCAAACACAAACACAAATTCAAAACCACCGGCAACAACCGCAAGCCCATCAAACCCGTTTTTCACATCAACCTTTACTTAAGCCCTCCAAGCTCCAAACATGCTGACAACCCTAGCACCCGCCCTCCCTCCCGGCTCGAAAAAAACTCTCTTCTTCAACAACCGGGCCCAAAAAAGTTTAGATAGAGCTAATATATAAGGCCAAAAAGATTAAAGTTCCCCCGTTCACTATCTAAGAAAACAAGACCTAAGCTTGGCCCGAACCACAAACCCTGCAAACCTTAACCCTAAACCTATGCGCCCTAAACCGTAGAAGACCAAAAACCCAGTCAACCCCAAAGATGCTTCAAAACCTAAGAAACCCTAAACCCTTTAAGCCATATAAACCCCATGCATAAGCCCTAGACACCGTTCAGGCACAAAAAAACCCGACAAACCCTATAAAGCCCTATAAAGTCTGATTTATAAGCCCTCCAATGTTACAAACCCCATGAAGCCCTCAAACCCTATAAACCACATAAAAACCTATCAAAAAAAACAAAACAACATAAAGCCTACAGTATACCTGGACCCTAAGGAACCTACCTTTTTAGGGTTCCCTAATATGATTTCTTTATACAAGTCCTTAAAAAGGTAGGTTACGTGGGGTTAAGGTAAGCCCTAAGCACAAAGCCATGGCACTGAGGACCGCGAGGCCCAAAAAGGCGCCCGTGGCCAAGGCCAGGCGCCGGAATCGCCGCCTGAACCGAGAGGGCTAGGGCTTGGGATTTAGGGTTTAGGGTTTAGGGTTAGGGTTTAGGGTTTAGGGTTTAGGGTTTAGGGTTTAGGGTTTAGGGTTCAGGGTTTAGGGTTAGGGTTAGGCTTAGGGTTTAGGGTTTAGTGGATACTATTGATAAGAATGCTTTGAAGATAAAGAAATTACGTACAATTTAAAAACAGAAAAGTGCTTGAAGGCGTCATCTTAGGGTTTGGGGCTTAGGATTCTATAGGTCTTAGGATCTCGATATATATCTTCTTAGGCTTTAGGACATGGGCTTTAGGATTTCGGGTGACTGAAGATTTGGGATATTCAAGGCTTGGGGATTCGGGTCTTTAAGGCTTTGCTGGTTTAGGGCCCGAGGTTTTAAGGCTTCGAGGTGCGGTTTGCAGCAGGAGTGTGGGTTTAGGGCGGGATTGCTGGTGGTTGGTTGTTTCTGCAGTTTCTTGTGATTTAACGAAGGCCGGACGGGGTCGTGGGTTTTCCTCTGCGTTTTCTTTTTCGCAGTGTCGGCCTTTAGGGGGTTTTTTGGTGTGCCCGTTGAGGTCCATGAGATTGCGGATGTCGACAGCAGCAGAGAAGTCCACAAGATCGGCCTTGGGAATTACGATCGGTGATCTGGCGAGATTCTCGCTCCACTTGGCAAGGGCATGCTGTTCGGTGTGTGAGCACCGAGCGCCAGAAGCATTCGTTGTTGGACGGCCTGGTCTGACTCTCCGCCGATTCAACATATTGGGCCAGCGACCAGGTCGCCCGCTTCCAGCCTGCATCCAATGGTTTTTCGACGGCTTTCAAGTACGAATGCAGCATGAACACTGCACATGTTTAAGGAAGCCCTTAACATCATACACGCGGGGGCTTCGTAAAGACCCCAAGAAAATTCTACACTGCCAAGCTAAAATCCAAAACCCTGAGGTGTGGTACGCCTTGCTTTCACAAGGCCTTGAAGAATCATCTGGCTGAACGCTGGCCACGTCGGCTCTGCCGAGCATGGCAACAAGGCAAGCGGTCTAGGTTCCAATTCTTACGATCTAGGGCTCAGGGTATGGCTTTAGAGTTTACAGGGTCTAAGGTATGACCGAGGCATTGAACCTGCTAATGGGCCAAGCGCTCCCCTCGAGAGCTGTTGAAGAAACGGCCGCAGCGAGCCGTTCTTACCAGGTTCGTGCAAGATCAACCAAGGAAACGAAACAATTAGAATAGAATCTTCCGGTGTATCACATCAGAACTTGTTTGTGTGCTGTGAACTACGATACCACATAGCAATGGCTGAGGCACCGCTGCTAGAGCGCATAGTGACGCACAGTGGGGTTCTAGGTAAATGACCAGACCTTCAAGCCCAAACAAGAAACCCTAGTAGAGGGGCTTGAAATTGTACATCATCACCTTGGGTATACGAAAGCATCACTGTCACTGTGTTGAAAAGCCCTATAAAGCCTCTTATACTAAACCCCGACGCTACAAGCCTATGCTCTAGAAAGATCTCCGGTTCCTGCACGCCGAACCCGAAAATGTAATTAAAAACCCTACAACTTGAACCCTGGACTCGAAAACCCTATAAGCCCTAACCTGGAGCAAACTGCGGGCTCTGCGAATAGCAGCAGCGAGCGTGCCGACCGAGGCGTCAGCGAGGTTGGCTCCGGAATGCTCCGGAGCTGGCGCGACAGGTACAACGGAGGAGGCCCAGATTAGCTCGGTGCTGGCGCACACGACAGACGTGCTGGAACAATAATATGCTCGTTCCTCCAGAAGCTCCCAGGCTCTGTCTGGGTCCTGTGAGGGCTTTTAGCATCTGGGTGTCATAGTGGCAGTGACCTCGCGGAGGGTTTTGTGTTCTTGCGCGCGGTGTTAGTGTTTTATGTTTGTATGAAGTCAAACTGTCCGCCTTATTTTTGAGCCACCCGTCCTGACATATCGCTGCTGTTTCGTCAATTGTGCAACAGTCTGAAATTATCCCGTCCGTTGCGGTCATCAGGCCTCCTCTCGTGCCTTCCTTTCTTTGCGTTGTCGCCGTCTCTTGGCTTGCGGCTGCCGCAGCCACTGCTCCGACCTGACGCTGGCCGTTCGTGCTTTCGTCGATGCTGGGGTGACCGCCTCTGCTTCCTGCTCCGGCGTGGCTTCTCCAGACAGGAGATGGCGAAAGGCGTCTGCCAGAGCCGCCAACCTTTCCGTGGTGGCGCCCGGATCAGCCAGAGCGCGACATAGTGAAAGAGGTCCCCTTGGAGGCTGTCAGCCTCACGAACAACTCCAACGGTTCTTCCCCCTCGAAACATAGCAACCTGTAACCTGGTTTCAATGCCATTTTACAGGTTTTGGCCAGTAATGGGCCCAAGACACAGCTGTCGGCACTCCGGCATTGTTTCCTGCACCCGTCGCACCCTAGCAAAATGCTGGGTGCAGCTCGAATTTTTACCTTTCCACCGCTCCTGCAAATATGCTTTCGCAGCGAGTCACGTGAGAACATCCAACAAGCTCATGCCCGCTGAAGCTCGAGCACAGAACACGACAGCCGACACGTACAAACCTTTACAATGCACTGTTCAGCTGTCGTGCGGGGAGTGCGTTCGTACCCACAGACTGGTGGTTTTTTCTCATTTTCGTTCACATTGTTAGTGTTTTCGTTGCTTCTTGTCCGAAATGCAGCAACCCTAAACCCGACAAAGGTCATAGAAAGGATGGGCGGGTTGGGAGCGAACATGAACCTGAGCGCGCACCACAACGCACGTCTCGCGTGGTGGTGTGCGTGGAGTCTCGACGCGCTCTAAAACCGTAAACCCCAGGCCCAAGCTTTACATAAATCCCTAAACCCCAAAGCGCCTAAACCACGAAATCCTAAGCCTGAACTCCACAACCCTAAACTCCAAAACCCTGCACCCTAAACTCTAAAACCCTAAACCCCAAACTCTAAACCCCAAAACCCTAACCTGGAACGTGCGGGTTGCGCAATAATGTTACAACTGATACTTTGATTGGCAGTCGCAAGAAGTATGGCCACAGGGGGTAGATTCCTGCAACCGCGGTTTCGAAAGGGCTCGAAAGCTCATTTGAGACACAATCTTTGCAGATAGAGAAGGCTTATGTAGCCAAAAAGTGCAAGGTTGTGTCGCTTTATAATCATATATGGGATCCAATAGTGATTTCTCGGAGTCTTGTAAGCGATGAGAAACCCAAGGACCCGGAGAATACTAAACTTTTCTCCCTAACATCTAATGACCCAGAGAAGTCCTAGATGAACCCCAGACCATAGTTCAATTGGAACCGAACACCAAACCCTAAACCCTAAGGCTAACAACCATAAAACCCCAAACCTCCGAAGCAACAGAGCTCTCTGTTTTCTTCGCCGGTCAATGGCTGCCGGTGCTGCACCTGGGTTGGTGTGGCTGGGATATTTCAGTTTACTGGTTTTGTTCAGCATCACTGTCGGTTCGCGAAACAGAACGGCCTTTAATTCTTTTGGGCAGCCCCCGAAACCGCACGCTAGGATGCTACGCCGACTTCGTCGTCTACGTGACTCTGTGATGTGCAGTGGCAGGCCAGCGGGTTCAGAGTTGAGGATTCTGGTGGACGAAGCCTACAATGTAGCTACAACTTGAAAGCTCCTTTCTTTACTGATGCAGGCTTCGGAGATGAGCTCGGAGATGAGTGGATGGTTCATGAATGTGGGCAAGGTCGGCTCGGCTCGCTCATTTCTCTCAAGCCTGGATAAAATCAACCTTAAACCCCATAAAAACCCTGTAGTCTCGATGTTTTGATCCCACAAAACCACGGCAATCACCACCTTAACATTCCAAGACCCCAAACCCGAACACCTATACAAGTTTTTAAATCTTGGACACCCCAGAGGCCATCTCTACAACCTTAAAAACCCAAAGCCCTGTAGATCTGCTGGCATGAGAGAGCCAACACAGCAGGGACCGTGCATGTCGGCATTGTGAGTCGGGATCAAGGCTTCTTGATTTTAGGGACTGTAGTTTAGGAGTCCTTGCTTGCTTTGCAATGGTGCTGGCTTTGCCGGTGAAGTTTCAGAAGCTTAGCAAAGCATGGCAGAAATTGCATCTGACAAAGACACGCATGAAGGGTGGCACCCCTTGGCTTCGGTGGGAAGATAGCTCTGAGGAGAAAGACGGTGAGGCAAGTGCAGTATCTCTTTCGCACAACTGTGCAATGGTGCACTGTATGATGGAGTGTCTGCAACAGCTCACTTTGATCAACATTGAGAAGCTGATGGCATGTGCACTTTGCTTGCAATAGATTGGTCGGTCGATAAGTGTAACACATCCTT
>BGNK01001773.1:72032-88608 GCA_003297005.1 Symbiodinium sp. clade A Y106
CCGTGTGTACAAGGATGCATGGGGCCTTCGAAAGCTGTTCTCCTACGCCCTCAGACGTGAAGCCGATTGCCACAAGAGGGGGCAAACCCCAACCGAACTTGGTTACCATTACATCGATTCCCTTCGAACATAACCATTCTAAACTGTTATTAACTGTTATTCTGCATAGCAACTCAGGGTGAGCAGGTCCAGAAGCTTTTCAAGCTTATCTGCCACCATCGTGAGACCAACCCGGGCCCAAACCGTGTTCTCAGGGGGGTTTGCAAAACCCTGGCAGAGAGGAAGCTATGTGAGGAACAGGAAGAGGAGGAGGATGAAGATGTATGTGGGGATGAGGGAGAACAGGGAGAGGAGGAAGAGATGGAAGATGATGAGTGTNAGGAAGCTATGTGAGGAACAGGAAGAGGAGGAGGATGAAGATGTATGTGGGGATGAGGGAGAACAGGGAGAGGAGGAAGAGATGGAAGATGATGAGTGTGTCGACCCGGATGATGATGATGATGATGACTCGAAGAAGAAGAAGCAGGTTGCTGAACCGGTGAAGACCACTCGCGAGTGGCCCGTGTGACGCCTCCCACAGAAGACGCCGGCCAGCTGCGAGGATGTTCTTTTCCTGGGCATGAAGCAGTCGAAGGAGAAGGAGGAGCTGGATGATGTAATGGAGAAGACAAAACTTCTTCAAATCGCCCGGTCTGAATCTTAGCCATGCAAAACTGATAGGGATTGCGAGAGCTGCGGTTGAGTCTCATGAGAGTCTTCTTCTGTTACACGCAAAGGCCCGGCAATGCGAAAAGAAAGTCTCCGTCGGCTACTGCCACCCCTAGCCCTGCTACTGCCACGTCTAGCCCTGCTAGCCGCTTTGCTAGTCTGGAGTCTTTTGTGCAATCGATCAAGCTACTATTGACTGCTGCTGCTGTTGCTGCAACAAAGGCACGGCGACCATCCGAGCATCGAAGAAGCCACGATCTGCAGCAGGGTGCATGGACCAAGACTGCATGTTGAATGAGACTTGATTACATGTTGCACAGCTCACACTATCATGGCTTACCCAAAAGAGTGGCATGACTTAAGTCGTCAAGTGCATTGTGTTGTGTGGTGCACACGACATGTACCCATGACATGAACTCGTGCAGGATGAGACGCAGCCTGTGGACACCAATCTTGCGGAGTCCCCCCCGAGCACCTCGGATCGCCGAAGCAAGGAATCCACGCCGCCAGCTGCCAAGCTCGCAAAGGGGAAGCCGTTGCCGGAGGAGCCTTGTTCCTGTAAGTTCATGAAGCCCTACATAATCCTATACCCTTATAAGCCCTAGAAACCCTAACCTAAGGCCTATACGGGAAACCCTGTCAACCCCAACATAAGCCCTAGCAGGAGATTGCTGATCTGCCGGCGATGGATCCCAACATGCAAAGGCAGCTACGAGCGAATAAAAAGAAAACCTTGGCCAAAGGCAAGGCTAAGAAGCCGGAGGATCCCGAGGAAGACGACTTGGGCTCAAGCAAGGGGCCCAAGAGGGCTACGAAACCGAAGGGCGACAAGAACCATAAGAAGGGAAAGGGTAAGCCTGGTGACAGTGCAGCCACGAAGAAGGCCGCCGCGAACGCCAAGAAGAAGCCTGCCAAGCAGGATGAGGATGTCGAGGAGGAGGGCGAGCGACAGTTGGNAGAAGGGAAAGGGTAAGCCTGGTGACAGTGCAGCCACGAAGAAGGCCGCCGCGAACGCCAAGAAGAAGCCTGCCAAGCAGGATGAGGATGTCGAGGAGGAGGGCGAGCGACAGTTGGGTAGCCCGACATGCCGCTTTGGTCGCTTAGGGTGCAAGAAATGCCGAAATCCTAACTACAGACCTCGTGGGCCACGAGAGAGTCGGCCTGCTGAAAGCTGAAGCTGTGCTGAGAGTGATTCTACATAACAGCTCTACACAATATCAGGTCTTCAATGCAAATGTTGGTCCTGCGCCTGCAGAGCTCCAGCCCTGGGGTAGCCCCATCAGTCAGTGGCTGGTCCAGGCCAGCAGCTGCTTGGTGCCTGGGATTTGCCAATGTGACTGCACACTAGACTTTGTATGGGTGGCAACAATACGAGCTGTCTTAGCTTGCACCCAGGGCCGGGGACTAGGTTACACTGAACCCCAAACCCAAACCCAGTGCAGTTTGCCGTAGATAGATCATCACCCAAGCAGAACGGCGCAGCTCGCATGGCACACAGGGGTTCAAATTTAGATGTACATCCGATCGAGGACTAGCGTGCTGTGGCTGTGCCGCAACGTGCTGATCACATTGTGGTCTTGCTGCAGAGAAAAGAGAATCACTCGAAGTTTGTGCGTCTGATTCAGCAGGAGACCACATGTCTGCAAGCATTGTTACACGATGTAGATGTCTTGTTGTAACTGCAAACCAAGATGTCTCGTTGGCTCGTGCCAGGTCCTTCACGATGGGGAAGTTCCTCAAGGGGAGGCCGCAACGTGCCCGAGCGATTGCCTGCGCAGGGTCTTTGTATGGGATACTATGAATTAAGATGCATGCACAGCATGAGTGATCGAGAGCTTTCTGCACGCATCGCATCGCTAATCCACTTATGTGCTGCAGGCTGCAGGGCATGTACTCGTGTGCGACCATTGCAGATTTTGGGCTGTGAGCTTTCAGTCCCCGCCTGTGGTCCCCATGGTGCTCTCCGACGACCGGCGAAAACTCATCCTGGATATTCTTAAATGCAACAATGCACCAACTGCATCTAGCTGGCATCTACGCGGGCTTTTCTCTGTGATTGTTGAATCATCTTTGACCCCTAATGACTGCATGCCTGTGACTGAGGTGCTCATAACGATATTTACCGTTGTGTCCTACATGCCGCTCGATTACACCCAGCTGGGATGGGCCAGGTTGTTATGTGCTCACGAGCTAGACTCCTAGAGTGTCTTGCTGTGCGCTGTACCAGTGCTTCGTGACCACCCGGCAGGAATATCAAGCCATGGAGCTCTATGTTGGGGAGCCGGCGGTGAGCCAGACGATGAAGGCCAATGGCCTCTCGGTGGCCGCGATCACCTGGGGACCCGACTCTCTTGATTTCATGTGTCACGGCTTCCAGTGTCTTCGAAAGCTTACCATGCATGCATTGTCGAAGTGGTAGCTCTGTGTCGAAAACAAAGGTTTATGTTGGCTGTCATGCTGAAGCTGAAGCCGGAAAGCATTGTCCATGCAAGATCCATTGACGGGGATTCAATGGCCGACCAGCAACTCATCAGCACTACTTTGGCCCATGTGCTCTCTCGAAATAAGCTTGTCTTGACCAATCTTTAGCCGAGGCTAGCTTTGACATTATTCCTGGCACACCGAAACCCCAAGTGCACCACGGTGGAGGTCCCTGATTCCGGCCTCATGTACCAGCACCACCGATGGATCAATTTCGCCTCCAGGGCGGCAGTGTTTCGGAACAGCTTCTGGGTCCGGGGCTCACGGCACTTGAGGAAAATCCGGCTCTACTCGAACTCCAAAGCTATTATGATCTATAATCGTGTGCTTGGCGCGTAGAGATTCTACGCCAGGAAGCAAAAGCCGCTTGTTTTCAACATAGACACAGACCCAGCAGTAGAACCATTGAAGCCGTACAAAACTTCTCTGTGGCTGATTGAGGCGACACAATGGATTTGCGAAGATCTATTGCCGCATGTTCCAGAAAGGAATATTCCAGAGGTGCTGGAGACCAGGGGCATGGTTCCGGGAGGAGCGACATTTGGGCTGAGCATACACAAACCCTCCATTATTGCAGACCCGAACAGATATGGCTCATATGTGCAGTATCTACAGTGTGATGTAGTATTTTATATACCACAACCTTAGCACAAGACTTGGGCCAAGAAGGGTGATTAAATCCTCAATTCGGCAAACCTGAAACCCAAGCCCTTTATGCCAGAAACTCACCCACACTAAACTAAACCCTATAAACCCGAAACCGCAAAAGATGGATCGTGGACCCCTTGGCCTGGCCGGGCTCTCTCGGCTGACCGGGCTCCGCGAGTCTGCATGGGGTTTAAGGTGCATCTATATACTATGTATATATGTAACTTTACCTTAGGGCTTCGGGTTCCCTTGAGGGGTGACTTTGCTTTAGGGTTCTGTAGTTGTTGTCGCTAGNTATACTATGTATATATGTAACTTTACCTTAGGGCTTCGGGTTCCCTTGAGGGGTGACTTTGCTTTAGGGTTCTGTAGTTGTTGTCGCTAGTGTTCTGATATGGGTCATGTATGTATGTATGTATGTATGTATGTATATGCATATCTATATGTATATGTATATGTATGCGTGTATGCTTGCTGCTCTGTATGTATGTATGTATGTATGTATGTATGTATGTATGTATGTATGTATGTATGTACTTCATGTATGCATGTGTATATAAAAGTATATGTATGTATGTATATATATATGTCTGTGTTTCGTTGCAGAATAGGTCTGACTTCCGTTCGAACACGATGTATCTCTCTCGCTCGCTCTCTCTCTCTCTCTCCATCTCCCTCTTTCTATCCATGGCTCTCTCTCTCTCTCTCCCTCTCTCTCTCTGTCTCTCTTCTCTCTTTCTCTCTCACTCGCTTTCTCCCATACGTGCTCCAACGATACACCAGGAGCACATATGAAACGCACATGTGCATAAGCTGCACCACCAGGACTTTGGCCCAAGTAGGGTAAATCCTCAACCCGTAAAACCCTGAAACCCAAGCCCTGGATCCCACAAACTCACCCACAAAAACCTATTAACCCTAAACCGTAAACAGATGGATCGTGGCTTCTTGGCCTGGGCGGCTCTCGCCGTTGTCGGGGCTCCGGGAGTCCGTGGGGTTTAAGGTGTATCTTTATATGTAGATATGCATAACTTTAGCTTAGGGCTTCGGGTTCCCTTAAGGGTTCCTGGAAGGGTGGCTTTGATCTAGGTTCTTTAATTACTTTTTTCAGCAATGTTCTTTGATGTCCTAATATGGTTCAATTGGGGGTGGAAACGCACTTATGAAAACTTGGAATCGTAGGCTTATGGGTCTTGGTGGGTTAGTAGGGATACTCATAGTCGCAGCAGGAGTCGCATTAGCACCTGTCATAGGTGTGCTTCATATATAATTTCAGGAAGCATCCAATATACTAGTAATAATCATAGTAGCAAAGATATAGTGACAGTAGTGATAATATTAGTACGGTAAGCAGCAATGACAGTCATACTTACACAGCTAGAAGTCAAACCCAGCACATAAACCCACCCCAACCCTAAAGGTTGTATAGGTGCTGTAAACCCCAGGACCCAAACCGAACCCTGGAAAGGCTATGCAAAGCCCAAAACGAATCACGCACCCGAAGCCGCAAACCCTCAACAGCCCTGGCAATTGCTGAACCAGCGACTTGGCACGCCGCACAGGAGATCATCTACCACTGATAGATCGCAGATGCAGATGCCACCTGGATGGGATGAGAACCGGGCCGGTTTTGCCTTATATTAGGGCTTGGGCGCCTTTCGGTTGGGATTCTGGGATTCTAAGGAGTGCTTTGGTTTCAATAGGGTTTTCTATGGTGTGGTGACGAAAATTAACACCAACCGCGGTGGCGCAAAACGCCGTAGAAGTGGCGCAAACAGGCGTAGGAGTGGCCCAAAAAGGCGTAGGTCGATTTCAGTGTCGTGTTTTGATGATCAGGAACAGCTTGCAGCAAGAATCTTGTCCATCTTCCTCGTACAGGGATGTTTATCTATCTTGTGGGTAGCCTACTGAGTTAGTGCTGCCTGCCATGCAAAGAAAAGGAAAGGGGCCGATGAGGCCCGCAAGAAGCCAGTAGTGGAAGCGGAACCGAAGTCTGTTGCAGAGAGACTCGAGGACGCATTGTGCCAAAAGCTTGTCTGCATTCTCTTCCCACAAGTTATAATATCTAGCTGTACACTACAAGTTGTATCGATGCTGCTGTGTTCAGGAGGCAAGAGCACTTCTGAAATCCTTGGAGCAGCTTGCTGAGGAGGAGCAGTGCACACCAGTTCCTCGGCACGCCGAGGACCGCGATGATGAACAGGACGATCCTGAGAAAAGGAAGAGCAAGCTTCGCCGGAAAAGGTCCAAAAGGACGATGCAGAAGAACCCTGCTCCCACAGGGGGGGCCTCTAGCTCGCATGGTCTCTGGAAGCTTGTGATCAAGGATACAGGTGCAGATGCTCAGCCCCAGTTTGTACCGGAAACTCCTACCATGTCGACCCAGAAGGATATCCCCGAAACCCAGAAGGAGTCAAGCCCCGAGCCGAAGCGACCGAGGACTTCAAGCCCAGGACCGCCAAACACTCAAGTGCCTTCGAGCCCCAGTCCGAAGTCCGGCGCCGCAAGCGGAAGCTTTCTACTCCCAAGCCTTCCAGCCCGAAGGTTCCCGACACTCCGAAGCCTTCCAGCCCGAAGGTTCCCGACACTCCGAAGCCTTCCAGCAAGAAGCCTGCCGCCACTCCGGAGCCTTCCAACCGCAAGCCTCCCGCCACTCCGAAGCCTTCCAGCCACAAGCCTTCCAGCCGCAAGCCGTCACCAAAGCCTTCCACACGCAAGCCGTCACTGCTTACGTCTTCGGATATTGTTGGGCGAATGAGTACTGCTTTCACCACCGGGCATTCAGCCCTTGGCACCAGGAAGGCCATTGTCGAGGCCGGCGAAAGCAAACTTCATCTTAACATACCGATTACTACTTTGGACACTGGCTTGCCAAAAAAGCATCCAGCTATCCTCTACAGTTCCTATATCAAGACTTTGGGAGATCTGGGTAAACTGGATGTTCTGCATGCTAATGCAGACCTTGGCAAATTTTGGGAGCACTGCGGTCTGGCCACCCAGTATATTCTTTGCCTAGGAAAGAATGGGACCACGTCATTCCCATCTACTTAATCGCCGATGAGGGCAGAGGCTTGCGGGTAAGACGACAATACCAGAACCCCACACTCGGTTACAACCCTTTGCCTACCGAAACCCAGGACGAAAATACAGCAACGGAGCCCTTCAAGATGAACTTCACTGGCAATACATATCGTACGCGACAATTGTTTAGTGTTCTTCATCGAACCAAGTACAAGAAAGGCGAGGCGGCTTTGCACCAGCTGGTGGCTCATTGGAGTGATGATCTTCGCTTGTGTTTCGATGGCATTGAGGTGTCGGGCACATTATGGCGAGTAGCTGTGCTGGGATTGGAGGGGGATTGGCCGGCCCTGGATAAACTGGGGCGGTTAAGCCGTCACTTCAGGCGGGAGGCCTACCCGCACGGCAAAGGATTGTGTCACATGTGTATGTGCAACACATCGGTGTGTCCAGGGTGGCACGAACATCACTTTGATTCAGCTCCTTGGGTGCAATCAATGGCTACAGCTACAAAACCTTGGATTTCTGGGAAAGAATCCTCGCTCACTGCTGTGATTCCACTGGACCGCAACTTGAAGCCACGTTTCTTTTTGCCGGACTTATTCCACACGGTGCACAAGGGAGTGCATGCTGACCTTACAGGCTCAGCCATCGAACCCTGGCCGTGGCAGATTTTGGGTNCCGCAACTTGAAGCCACGTTTCTTTTTGCCGGACTTATTCCACACGGTGCACAAGGGAGTGCATGCTGACCTTACAGGCTCAGCCATCGAACCCTGGCCGTGGCAGATTTTGGGTGCTATAATTGTTCCTATACTTTCGACTCGGGTTTATGATATGGTTTTAGGATACGTTTTTTCTCTAGTTTCGGGTTATATATATATATATAGGCCTTGCTAGAGTCTCAGGTTTGTTTTCAAGGGTTGTATGTTTTCCTATACTTCCGGTTTCGCTTTAGGATTGATTTCCCTTTACTTTCGATTCCCGTAATAGCACACACGATTTTCAATCTTGACAGTTTTCCCATACCTTTACATGCTCTTTGGTTCTCCACAGCTGCTATTGAATTCTATTGCCGGGTCTTCCAAGGCCACTATTGTAGACTTCGAGCTGACTGGGTCCGCAAAATCTGGTGTGGTTCCGAGTCTGGAATTTCTGTATGAGGAACTGAAGGAATTCGCTGCAGAGAACAAGTTGTACCTGCACATGACAGGCATGAAAAAGAAGATTGTTGGCATGTCTACTTCTGCTGAATATCCTTCCGGGATTCTTGCCTCCCAAAGTAATTTGTGGCCTTTCCCCTTGTATAGGTAAGTTACCTTTCAATGGTTGCTTTAACAGAGTCTAGTTCGAATCCACTGTAAGGTCGTGGTTCAAAGGAGCTGATACTGTTGTGGTGCTGAAATTTCTGGTCCAGAAATATAGTTTGATTCTTGCAAATGCAGACCTGGAGCTGGGCGAATGCAGATCTTATTTGGAGAGGATTCAACAGTGCTTGCGANCTGATACTGTTGTGGTGCTGAAATTTCTGGTCCAGAAATATAGTTTGATTCTTGCAAATGCAGACCTGGAGCTGGGCGAATGCAGATCTTATTTGGAGAGGATTCAACAGTGCTTGCGACAGTCCGACTTTTTCATGTCGGCTTTGTATCGTGGTGGTCTTTTCTTGCAGGGCCGCCGGTTGAACAGGATTCTTTGGCATGCCAAGGCTATGTTGGATAGCTATGCTACATGCGCTGCTTTGGCTATGGGGCGGAACAGGCTCCGGTTCAAATTCAATCCCAAGTGGCATTTTTTATGCCACATTATTCTTGATCTTGAAACAGATTGCAGAAATCATGGCCCTGCGGTGAACCCCCTTTCTGCTTCGTGTCAGATGCCTGAAGATTTCATCAACAAGGTATCTACACTTACGCGATCTGTGCAGCCCCGTAGAATGCCTGAGTCAACCATAGACAAGTACCAGATCTGCGTTGCGAAGATCGTGTGAACAAAGGCCCTCCGCAACTCCGGCAGCTTTGGCTTTCCAAGGGTTTTGAGCTCGAGGCTTGCTGGTTTTCAAAGGATTTTAAGGGTTTTTAACTTCGAACTTTCTGGTTTCCCTGGTTTGAGGCCAATCCCCGGTTCAGTGATTTTTGCAGCCGCAACTATCTAGGCCACCGGTGGCGTGTCCCAACTTATATGCTCAACAGAAGCGATACAGGAACCTCTAAAATCCTAAACCCGAGCCTCTAAAGCCCTAAACACTAGCAGCGAGACTTCGGGAGGATTGCAGATTTGGATTCCACTACGGCTATGTACGAGGGTTTGGGTTCAGGACTTTGGGCTCAGTAAGGGTTTGGAATTTTGGGCTTTAGGGCTTAGGGCTTAGGTTTAGGGTTTGGGGCTTAGGGTTTGGCGCTGGGTTTGAGGAACAAGGGACCTAGTATATAGGTCGGGCTAGTTCAAGTAAGGTACTATAGGTATCTACATCGAACTACAACCCCGAATTAATGGCACTTGTATCCCTACTTTCTAGCCCACTCATCCATTAAGAAGGCCAGCTTAACCCTAAACCCTAAACCCTAGTTGAGGGTCCCAGCAGGATTTGGGTCGTGAGATTTCAGGGTTTGGGAGACCTACAGCTTACCCATAGGCCCCAAAGTAGTTCCTTTTTGGGGTTCATATTTAGAATTCTATAAGGTAATCCCAAAAAGGAACTACTTTGGGGCCTATGAGTAGAAGTCTCAAGAGTGTTGAGAATGCAGAGTTTAGGGGTTGAGGGTTTAGGACTAATTACGGGGTTTGGGGTTTAGCGTTTGGGGTTTAGGGTTTAGGGTTTAGGGTTTAGGCTTGAGGTGGCTCCTTTTTTGCGCACGGTCTTCGCAGTGCTGCAGCAGGGATGGCAAGTCTAGTCATTCTGAGGTGCACTCCGCAGCGTGCCGCCCGGCAGCCGGCATCTCAATAAGTGACGCTAAGGGTCCAGAAGACCCAATAATTAGGTACTTGGGTTTAGGATTCTAGATATGTAGCTTTCGGGGAGTGTATGACAAATAGGTACTTGGACCCTTAGGGTAAGTACCCTAAACCCCTTGTCTTACTCTAACCCACAGGGACGCTGCAGAGGCACCGTTGCAGTACAGTGACAGCGCTTCTTAGAAAATGCGGGAGACAATCATCATACATGCGAAACCGTCATGTAGAAGCCGATACCCTGAACCCTAAATCCTTACCAGCTATACCCAAGCCCCGGTTACAGAGGTCATTCGAGGAAGCTCTGTGTTTATTTCGTCTGAGACTGTTGGAATAGCAAGGGTACCTTAGCCCTAAACCCAAAGCCCGAACAGACCCCGTAACCCCGAAAACTTAGGCCCTAAACCTGCAAAACTTGAAATCCTAATACCCAACCTCCAAAGCCCAAAGCCAAGCCCAAACCCTAAACCAAAATCAAGACATCATTCCTTTTGTAAAGGGGCCTTAATGGGAACCCCAAACAGGGAACCCCAAGAATATAGTAGGAATATAATAGGTATATACCTATCTGGGTCCTTCTATTCGTATTATACCAAAATCAAGACATCATTCCTTTTGACCCTAAACCCTAAACCCTAAACCCTAAGTCCTTTTGGGCCTGGAACCTCCAGCCCCAGACGGCAAAATCCTAAAGGCCCTACAAAAACCTGGGCGAGGGGTTCAGAACGTTAGGGTTTTAGGGTGTTAGGGCTTTAGGGTTTTAGAGATTAGGGATTAGGGTTTTAGGGTGTAGGGTGTAGGGTTATAGGGTTAGCTAAGTTCCTTAGCAAGAACCCGGTGGTGGGCTCAACTCTTCGCGTTTCGGGGTATCGCGGGCTTAGGGATCACGACTCAGGGGGGGTCTCGGGGTTGGGTTTTTACGGTGTTTTTTCGGGGTTTAGGGTTTAGGGTTTAGGGTTTAGGGGTTTAGGATTCGGGTTTGGGCCATGTTTCGTTCAGGTTTGGGAAGGATTTCCTGGTGGATCTGTACATTGTCAACAGAAGAACAGCTGCCGAGCATTCAAGTATTATATCAGCGTTTATGGGGTTGAAGCTCCGGAAGTTTAAGCTTGAGCTTCAGGTTGTTGGGGTTTAAGATTTCACGGGCTTGAGGTTTATGGCGGAGAAATGGTGTTCAGGGCTTTAGCTTCAGGGAAGCACTGAGCCAGAGGTCAATCCACCTTGCATTCTGAAAGCCAAGCCACCCCAAACTGAACAGTGTTGAACCTCACGCACCAAGACCCCGCCACCCTTGAATGAAGGATTGTCTAAGTAGCGCTGTCAGTTGGCATTGAACAGTCTGGAGCCAACAGTCCATCGAACAACCCAAGCAGCTAATGTCTCGGGTTTAGGGCTTAGTGCAACATCCAAACCCTAAGCCCTAAACCTTACGCCAAGCCTAAACCATTACACCCTAATCCCTAAGCAGCAAAGGTTTAGGCTTTAGGGTTGGCGTCTTAATGTCTACCTAGAACCCCCCAAGTATCCTCTAACATACCCCAAATACCCACTATTAAAGGCCATAAGGACTCTTTTAAATGGCCTTTGGGGGGTCCTGGTAGGGTTTAGGGGTTAGGGCCGAATCCACTCCAACCCTAAACCCTAATGTAGGAACCTGATTACGAAACCTTGGGCCTTTATTAGGGTTCCTGATATGAATCCTGCTATTTTGGGGTTATAGGCCCAGGGTTTCTTAATCAGGCTCCTACAGTCCTACATTACCTAGGAGGGGCTTTTTAAAGCCTTTTGGTAGGTAAGATCCTCTTAAGCCCAATAAGAGCAAATATAAAATGTCCCAAAGCCCTACCTCTAAGACCCTTAACACCTAAACCTTATAGTATCCTTTTAGATCCCTTATAGTCCCATTTAAAGGAACCCTCACAAAGGCCCAGGGTTTCTTAATCAGGTTCCTACATTACTCGAGATAAAGGCGCTGTTCAACCGCGGAAAGGCTTCGGGGTCATACCGGGAGGTTCCTGAAACATGGGAAGCCCGTCCGGTGCATATGGATCCGACGATTTTCGATGCGGGCTACGAGCAAGCAGGCACAGAAGTAACGATTTAAGGTAATTCGATTCTGCTACAATCCTTGACTTTCTGAAGCTTCGAAAGGCAGAGCAGGCGTGGGGGGGAAGTGGTTCGCTCGGTGTCGTGTAGCTCACCGTCGGCTTAAGATCCTAGAGTTTCGCTGATCTTGCCTTTTGTGCATCTCTATGCTTTACCTACAGTCTCCATTGTAGTTCGTTTCTTGGGGATCCTCATTTAAAAATGATTTAAGCCCAAACAAGGAATGGCGTTCATAGTCCGGGGTTAGGCTTCAAGTGCCCTCGTCGAAATGGAAGTTTCAGAAGATTTATAAGTACGGCATAAGGTTTGGGCTTCAAGGTTTAGGGCTTTAGGGTTTCTGGGCTTTTAAGTAGCCAGGGAGAAAAAAGTATAAACTTTTTTTTTCATAATGGTTCCTTTAAGAAAAAAGTATTAAAGTATGGTACTCCAAAGCCCAGGTCTAGGTTTAGGGTTGAGGGATTAGGGCTTACAGGGTTTCGGGATCATGGACCCCAAACAATAAGATCTCAGCCCCCTTTCTGTAAGAGACTCTCAGATGCTCCGGGCCCTTACGCCATCATAAGACTTCCAAAGCCATTTAATGTAGGAACCTGATTAAGAAACCCTGGGCCACCCCCAAATAGTAGGATTCATACAAGGAACCCTAATAAAGGCCCAAGGTTTCCGACATTAGCAGACCCCATTGGCCTAAGAAACAAGGATTTCTAGCCCCTCTACAAATCCCGCATCTCAAAGCCCGAACCTGCAGCTCTTGTGCTTTACATGGATTGGAAGGGTTTAGGTGTTGAGGTTTTTGCGCAAGTTTAAGGTTTATGGTTTCGGTTTACCGGTTCCTACCCACACTAACCGTAAAGCAACACATCTCTGCTGGCCCCTAGATGTAGAAAGGCTCTCCACACAGGTTGCCCTGGAAAAGCCTTTTCGGACGCCCGGCAGCCAGTTATGCATGCCGAAAGGTCCGTCAGCAAAAGCAGCAGCGGCCACCTGAACCCTTGAATGAATCCCACATCAGCACCGAAACATAGGGTTTAAATTTCAGGTCAAGTGGGCATCTGAAGGAAGGCGCTCAAAATCCCTACGCCCGATTCCCAAACCCCAACACCTAAAACCTAAACCCCAGACCCTAACTTGGATTGAGCGTCTCAGGGCTAGGGTCTGGGAGCTTCACCCCTGGATCTTGAATCCTAAACCATAAGTCATTGGTAATGGGGAGTTTCCGAAAATTAGGGGTACCTTATTCTGAGGTCCTTATAATAAGGATCCGACTATGTAGGGTACTATACTATATTTGGGTCCCCTATTTTCGGAAACTCCCAAAACCCTAAACCCTTTATAGAACCCTTATAGATCCCTTTAAAGGAACCCTAGGGTCCCCTATTTTCGGAAGGAAACTCCCGTATGGTCTTAAGTGAACGACAGGAACCGGCCACCCAGGGTTCGACGGACTACGCAAAATTTCTTAAGGGTTTAGGGTTTAGGATTTAGGGTTTAGGGTTTAGGGTTTAGGGTTTAGTTTAGGATTTAGGGTTTAGGGTTTAGGGTTTAGGGTTTAGGGGTTTAGGGGTTTAGGGGTTTAGGGGTTTAGGGGTTTAGGGTTTAGGGTTTAGGGTTTAGGGTTTAGGGGGCCAGAAATTCCAAGACCAATACTAACGCTACAAAAGCCTCAGTGGAAACCTTATACGAAGCCTATTCTAGTTATTCACGAGTTGGGGTGTAGGGTCTTCCTTAAAGCAAAATGAGGTTTCCCTATATTAGTTCCAGCTCTATTCCATGGTTGGCTCTCCGATTGGGCTTATGAACCGGGCTTTGTCTTCAAGGACGTAGGGTTTAGGGTTTGGGAGATTCAGCATTGGTTAGCGATCGTAGCTGTTGTATTCATCAGAACACTTCAGGCATCCTGTTGGCCATGATACGTGGGAGTTTCCGAAGATAGGGGACCCTAAGATGGCACCCTAAATAGTACGATCCCTATTGTAAGGACCCCACAATAAGGTACCCCCCATTTTCGGAAACTCCCACGTAGCCAGAGTCAATATTCCGGAGCCCGAAACGGCTAAACACCTAAGCCCGAAGTGAAACTCACGGTGTAGGCAGGTTTAGGGTTTAGGGCCTTATTTATATTGACTACATAAACTAAAACTTTGGGGTATATCGTACTACAATACCACAATTACATCAAGCACCTTTAAGGGAGATACTGGTAGCAGTCCCTAATTAGATCATAAACCCCAGAGTCCTGGACTAACTGGGCGTTTAAGTAACCAGGGAGAAAAAAGTATAAACTTTGATTTCATAATGGTTCCTTTAAGAAAAAATTATTAACATATGATACTCCAAAGCCCAGTTAAACCGAAAGGGAGCCCTTCAAAGGCCGGAGCCGCTGCTACAGTGACGGTCTCCAACCATCACGGCCAAAACGATGCAGCTCCTGCCGTGGTTTTTGGGTTTAGGGCTTTTGGTGGTTTTAGGCTTTAGGGTTACAGGGTTTAGGGGTGTTTTGGGGTTTAGGGCTTTTGGGGGTTTCAGGCTTTAATGTAGGGGCCTTAATAATTAGAATCGTGATTTTGGGCATTTCTCATTTTAATTCTAGTATATGATACCCCCAAACCCTGTTCTAATTTTTAAGGCCCCTATATTAGGGTGGTTGTCAACATTAGGGTCCATTTCTGGGTACCCTAAACATTAGGTGCCGTATTATTATAAGGACCCAAAAAGGGACCCTAACATTGACAACCACCCCTAACCCTAAACCCTAAACCCTAAACCCTAAAGCCTAAACCCTAAAGCTTAAGCCCTAAACCCTAAGCCCTAAACCCTAAACCCTAAACCCCAAACCCTAAACCCTAAACCCTAAGCCCTAAACCCTAAACCCTAAATCCTAAACCCTAAACCCTAAACCCTATTAGGGCTTTAGGGTCAGGAAGGCCAAGGCTTCAGGGTTGCACCGGGCTTTACGCCAGCTCTGGGGGCTCTGCAAACTCGAACCCAGAAACCCGGAGAACCTAAATCGGGAGTATCTAAAAAGGGTTTAGGGGTTTAGGGGTTTAGGGTTTAGGGTTTAGGGGTTTAGGGTTTAGGGCTTAAGGATCTAGAAAATAGATCCACTAATTTTCTGCCCTATACTACTAAGGGTACGTTATAGGAAGCCCCATTAAGGGATCTACTTTTTGTATTATCCTCCAGGGGGTCTGGGAAACCGAAACCATTGACTAAGGGAAGACGCCTGAGTACTAAGACCAGTGTGTGAGGCAGATTTAAACTGAACATGCACTGTCGAACCTTGGAGAATACGATTCCACAGTATTCAATCCCCTGGCAAAACCGGATGTGGTATACAACCCTAAAAGGCTCGTATGAAAACCATCCCAAACCCTCTCAAACGGTATCTCAAACCCTGCAAAAGTCTGCAAGGGCAGGGTAGTCAGAACAAGCCTTTAACCTTGATTTCCCAAGGTGATGACAATACCGACGAAGAGATCCCAGCGTGGCGCTTTGGGCATGTCGGAATAGTTAGCTAGTCTTGGGATGAGGGGATCAGGGGAGGGAAATAGCAGGTGACATTCTCCAGTTCCTTAACACTGTGCCAACCATTAGGAATCGTCAACCCGCAATACCCGAAACTGCCAAAAGCTCGAGCGCAAGACCCTAAACCCTAAACCGAAAGTCAATCCTGGACTGGTGACTAGTAAAATCTTACGAACGAGCTTTAAAACCCCTCCCTCTCTGAACGAGTTTCAAAGCCGTATAACCTGAGATGGAGCTCTTGGTGCCCTCTACAGATGAGCTCTTCACACCCTCCCTCTCTGGAGGAGTTTCGAAGCCCGTGAATCCTGGGATGGTGCTAGGTTTAGGGCGTAGGGTTTAGGGTTTTAGGGTTTAGGGGTGCAGGCCTTCGCCACCAGAGGCAGCTTAGAGGTCAGCGCAGTCCTTCGCACCCAGGGGCTTCGGTGCCATGAAACGCTACGGTTCAGGGTTTTTGGGATGTGTATGGGCCATAAGAATTAGAAGTGTATTTTGGTATGGCTACAAAATATAACGAGGATGCTGTTCAGGGTTTTCGATAGATTGCTTACTTCCTGAGCTAGGTGGGGCTTTTAAAGCTTTTGACAAATATTAGTAAATAAGATCCTCTTAAGCCCAATAAAGGAAAATATAAAATGCCCCAAAGCCCTACCTAGAAGACCCTGAGCACGAAGCCCAAATCCAAGAAGCCCAAGGCTCAAAGCTCCAACCCTTCTAGAGCCCAATATAATCACTAAACCCTAAACCCAAAACCCATGCCAACAACCCTAAACCCTAAACCCTAAAACGTAGTATTCCCCATGAAGGAGATGGAGCTGATTTCATGGCTTACCTCCTTAGGCTTCTCCTACCTAGAAGACCCAAACCCTAAACCCCTGAACTCTAAACCTGAACCCTAAACCCTAAACCCTTAAACTCTAAACCCTAAACCCCTAACCCTGAACCCTGAACCCCTAAACCCCTAAACTTACCTCCTTAGGCTTCTTCCGGGGGTTTCGGGTCAAGGGCTCTGGGAGGTTTCGGGGGAGCCTCGGGTTTCGGGTCGTTGAAGGGGGCTCATGGCTTCAGACGTGGGTTCGGGGTTTAGGGTTTAGGGGTTTAGGGGTTTAGGGGTTTAGGGGTTTGGGGTTTAGGGTTTAGGGG